>CAIGRP010000628.1:0-11817 GCA_903798385.1 Fraxinus cuspidata
ATTCAGTAAAATTATCAATTTGCCCCTCCAAAATAAAATTCATTCTTCTTTTAAACAATGACAGTTCGATAAAATGTACATTGTGCAGTCAGAAATACAGTGCAGTTAGGTCCCACTGACCATTGCAAATGGGTAAAAAACTTATTAAAATCTAGTCACAATGTCAACCAGACAAGCGCTAAGTACATATGGGTAACGAGGTAAGTATATTTATACAACATTTTTTGTTAAAGGTATCACATTTAAATTGGAATAAAAGTCTCCAAGTTTTGTTTATTTTTGTATTTATGTCCCCAAATATTTTTAAATGCAACATTTTTCAAGCCAAATCAGAGTTGCGTGTGCAACTCTGCTTACACAAAAATTCAAAGTTTACTTGACGTGTAAGATTTTAAGAGCACTATAAATAGTTTTTACACGATTATTTATGTCCTAAGCTCTTGTCATAAATACACTACAAGTCTTTAACATCAGAGGATGTCGAAAAATCTTTTTTTATAGACAAGAAGGAAGGAGAAAAACTTGAAGATTCAAAGTCAACACTCAACATGGATGACTCAACTTTAATCCCTCTTTTCATCTTTTTGCCCCCATTAAAATTATATTTTATTTTTTATTTCTAATCTTATCAACCACACGTTTTTCAATAAAATAATATTACATGTAATCTCAAAAAATTTTCTTCATTTTTAACCACACATTTAAAAAAAAAATAAAAAATATTCCAACCATTAAACTTTCAAATAATGAGGGCCAAATGGGGGCTTTATTATATAAATCCAGTGATGTTGTTCTTAAACTTTATGTGTTTGTACTCGATAAAATTGCTTGGCTAAATTTTGTAGTTAAGTTGAACGGCATAACCTAGTTTTAATGGTTTTAACTTTTTGACTTTGACTTTGAAATTTTTTTTATGCTCTTGTTTTCATTGAATTTATGGGCCTTAAATGCTTTAGCACGTTTTGAATGATTTGTGAACCAAATGAGATCGATTGGAGATTTATGAGTTTAGACCTAAAGTACGAAAACCATACATTTGGATAGGAGATGGAGATATACTCCCATTGTTGTGTGATCATGTGAGGATTTTCTATTTATTTAATGTAGTTGGTTATATTTGTAATACTCGTAAATATATGCTAAACTCTAATCATTAACTAGTTTTGATTTTACTCGAAAGATACTATCAAGTAAATTAGAAGAATCTCACATATTGAATGATTATATATTTGCCAAAATTTAAAAAGTGAAATTGAATCAAATAAACTACTGAAGTCATGAAATCTTAACATGTCAATTTTTTTTTATTCCAATGTTCAACCAACAACTTGATTTTATTTTTTTAAATAGTTTTAGTTTAAGGCACTCGTCTTTTCAATTGATCGTTTAATTAAAGATAAGATTTTTAAAAGAATCGGCATTGAGCCAAAGCCACTAAGGCAACGGTTTAGGGCCTCCAAAGTTGGGGCCTAAAAATATTTGTTTAGTCTAATTATTTTTATATTTAAAACATTTCCATAAGAGGAAATTGCACCAGTAACATGTTTGAAATTAAAATTTCGAAAATTACACTGCACATATTTTTTTTTTCATACATACTGCACTATAAGTATATTTGAAAAACAAGAAATCACTTAACTCTTCAAATCCCACTCACTTAACTTCCATGTCTTGCGCCATCATCTAATTAAATCCCACATGATTAGCTTAAACCCCAATCATCCACAAATTGCTCCCACAATCACATCATATATCGCCATTAAGGCACAAAATATCTTCCCCATTTCTTTCCCAAGCTCAAACCCTAACACTTTTTGGGGAATCCGTCTCCATCTTTATATGAATATTGAATCAAAATCATAATCCTTTTGTGAGTTAAATATCTCATTGCAGCTCCTCAAAATCTCATGTTTCCTTATGCACCAAGGTTTCTTAAAATCATCTCTATTTTCTTGATACATAATGTCATAATTTAAAGAATATATCTATATTCACACTTAGATAGATATCCATCTATGACATGTAACATGATTGTAGTGTGTTCGTAACGAAGTATGCCAAGTTCATAATCAATTTGAGCATACAAGAAATGAGGAATGTATTTGTCCCGACTACTGTTAGAACTTACCTTGCATGTCAACTAGTCTAGTCCGAAAATCACAAGTGATGCAGAGGATATGAAATTGACTGAGATCTCATTTCGAGGAGCGTTAGGAATGCAGGGTCTGTAGCCAACGCCTAGAATTCAAATAGAAAATGATTAATATTATGTTCAGCTTTTGTAAAAGATTGTTGTGGTTTGACCCAAATTCTAGTGGGTATTGAAGTCTAAATTGGAGTGGTTTTGAAAATGGTTTTGAAGATATCAAAATTATGGACCGGAGGAAAAGTCGCCGCATTTTCACTAGCCTGGCGCTAGCTAGACGCTCGAACGAAGCTGTTTGAAAACAACCCAAGACTTCGTCGCCCGATTGTCGCTCACCCCTCACATGAGCGAGGGGCTGTCGCTTGAGCGACAGTCTTTTCCGGCCCAAGCCCGTTTCGCCTGTTTGACGCATTTTTAGACTTCTTTTCTACTATAACTTGTTCCTTAGATTTTCTTATATATAGGTCATGGCTTGTAATAATATTATTCATTCTAACATCAAGAGAATTGAGAGAAAAAATATTTTTGAGAGTCTAGATTTCAATNCATTATCTTGTGATCCGAAATTCGTACGATATATCTATATGTTTTGTTGTTGGAGTTGGCACTTTAAGTTATATGATTGCTGGCGTCGATCTTTGAATTTCATTTCATTTTTTTTTTGTTCTGGACGATTCAACCAATTGACATTATGCACTGCTGTTTTTATTTAGTCATTCTCAATGGAAAACTATCTTTTGTTTCAATGCGATTTTTACTTTGACTTAAGGTTTATATGATATTATATTGAGTCATGAATTTATAGGCAAAATAATTGAGAATTTAGTAGGTTGACTGATCATTTTTCTCATGAGGTGCCTTTGAATTGTTTAGTCGGATTAGCCACACTATCATGGAGGCCTTATTTGAGCATGCCTATTATGTCTTGAGTTTGCAACTCTATGCATGATACCCAATGCCGCGTGAATCATTAATTCGTTAATATAACCATTGATATTAGAATCTTTGGAATTGTAGGAAAAAATTATTCAATTCTCATGAGAAAACTACTAACTTTACAGAACTATGCATAGGAGTGTTTACAATCTACAAAGTACGCAAAGTAAATTGTAAAGAGATAATATTGTCTGAAAGCTAGAAATTTACAATATCATATAAATGAAGTCGGATAATATTAAAATTTAAATCAAATCTGATTTTCCCTTAGAACTACTACAAATTGTTTTTTCATTTTTCTTTTTTAAGATGTTAAAATTGTTTATTCCATAATTTGCAGTAAAATTTGTTTGCCTGGGGAAAGGGTTTCTTTACATTCAATTTCGTTTTCTTGTTACATTCTCAAGCAAAAGATTTAATTAGTTCACGATGGAAATTAAATTGTTGTCATCTATTTAAGAACTTGACTTTGTATATTTCTATGCAATTGCAGTAGAAGTACCAAGTGAATTAGCGACAAAAAATGGAAGATTACATAAAATCCTGTTTTCTATCCATATTACATATGCTCAAAAAATTAAACATGCAATATTTCTATATACAAATTAAAAAACTTAATCACTAAGAAAAAATTACCCAAAAAAGCTATTTAAAGAATTGAACAACTCGTAATTATTTCGTAGTTTTTAGGAAAATATGATCACGTAACCAATATTTAAAATATATATTTCATGAAAAAAATTGTCAATCAAACATTTCAAAGATAAAAACCTGAGTGGGAAAATTATAGGTTCTACAAAAATATAAAATCAATCAAGCATACCCTTATTATTATTCTATAAATTAGGGAGTCTAATTAGTAATTTAACTAATTTTAGGATCTCTAAATTAAATTCAAAAAAATAGGACTAGTAATCTTAGCCCATGTTTGAGCCACATTAAAATTTTCATTATCATTCTTCTACTTATTTTGAACTAAACATTTTTCAATAAAATAATATTCTTCATCACATTAATTACTTTTCCTTCTTTTTCAACCGTACATTCTCCATCAATCTACTATTTCAAAATATATTTTTCAAAAATAATGTGGCTCAAACACACCCTTAATGGATTATACTAAAGCTTGACTAAAATTTGGATTTAGTATTCAATTGCCTTGTTGTACGACGTTTCATTTTATGTTTTTGATTTTGTGCAACTTAGTCGAAATCATACATTTTATGGGATCCATAATTTTTATGAACTTTTTAACCACACATTTCATAACTTTATCAAAATTTACTAAAAACATGATTATAATATAAATCAAACAAGGGCTAAATATAAAAACGATGTAATTTTTTTCTTTTTATTATCCATTTACTTTTATATTAAATATATATGGGTTAATAGCCCTTCGAGTGTGGTCAAGTTGGTGGAGCGGGTGAACGCGAAGACCAAATGTTACGAGTTCGAATCCCCTGTCAACACTTCCTCAGTTGAGCCCGTTGCACCGGGCTTACCTAGTGCGATTTACCTCTCATGTGTGGTTTGCGAGATACTGGACATGAAGCGGGGTTTACCTAATGCGCACTCACGGTAGTCGGGCCTCCGCCCCTCAAGGTGGTAGGGGCTCCGCTGACGAGTAGTGACCGTGGATTCCTACGTCAAAAAAAAAAATTATATATATATATATATATATGGGTTAAGTATATTCATACAACAGTTTTTGTTAAACATATCACATTTAAATTGGAATAAAGTTTCCAACTTTGTTTATTTTCGTATTTATATGTTCAAACATTTTTTTAAATGCATTCTTATCATTAAACTTCAATTAATAAGCATGTTTTGACTCTAATGACGACTTCATTCCAATTATTATGTTAATTTGCTTTGAAATGGTAGCAAATATTTTATCAACTTTTGTATTTATTTATTTTTACTTATTTAAAATTATGAGGGTTCGGTTCCAAGCCAATGTTTTGGACAGAAATTGTTATCATAAAATGTTGAAGATTAAAATACGACGGTAAAAGTTGAAGTTATAATATCTTTATTGTAATTAAAATATAGTGCAATTAGCCCATAAATATAATGGGAATATAATTAACCAAAATATACAAAAGAAAACAATTTCTCTGTTCTCACCCTCGAAAATGAAAACAAAAGGGAAATTGCAATCGTGAGTTGCACGTGGATCCATTTGAGCCCATTTTTGTTAATTTGGGCATTGTGGAACAGCTTAAGCAGTACAATATATATTGAAACGAAGTAATGTATTCCAGTTGGTCACTTCTCCCATTTGCAACAATTAACAATTTTGATGAATTGGCATTAAAAGAAAAACAGACATTGCACTATACCATTAATTTAATCTAGGAATCATTAAAAGCAAAATAGATCTCATGTCCATATAGGTAAGAGATATATTGTTCATCGATGATGTGACAATGTGGTGTTGCCACATCACCCGTGAGATTTAAAATACTGGTGATATGGCAACATCACATGTCATATCACCGGTGGGCAACATATATTTTACTCACTATATGCAAGAGATAAGTTATCTCATTAAAATAAGAAAAATTGTATTAATGATCAGAATGTTTGAAGATGATGAACCACGTGACTTAAATTCTGGACTTCAAATTTGTTGGAAACTTGATTTGAGATTTTGGCTTGTTTGGCTATTGGATTTCGGGGCTTGAATTTGCACTTCGAGATTTGGACTTAAATTTAATTTGATTTGAGGAAGACTTTGATCTTCTTGAACTTGATTTGCTTGATTTGAAGAAGAGTTTGATTTTCTTGATGTTTTTTGGACTAAGGCTTGAGAGCTTTTGAATTATATGGACCTTAGTAGACTTTAATTTCAATAGACTTAATGGCTAATTATTTAAAATTTGACCGTTCCATTTATATGTTTTATATATTTATTTATGATGTGTACGATATCATCAACATTGTTAACACCAAACATCCAACACCTTCAATTTAATAGTAAATCACGTTAATGTTGAACACCAAACATTCAAAACCTTCAATTTAATAGTAAATCACGTTCTCATTGATAGAAATGGAAATTACAAGGACTAAGCGTTTTTAAGATCACATTTCATAATTAAGAGATACAAGTTCTTTTTTTTCAAAAATTGGATATAATTAAAATTTTAAATATTAATAATAATATTATAAAATTAAATTAATTAACATACCCCATCCACCTCACCTCACTTACAAACCCTAAATTTATCTTCATTCCCATTTCTCCCTTCTCTCTCTATATTTCACCTTTCTCTCTCATTTTCCTCTCCCAACTCTATATACTCTTCATCAACCGTAGTCACATTTGGAGAGCATCGCCATCAGAGACCATCTATCTACGATCTTCGCAATGAGCATCGTTGGTGAGCCATTTCTTGCTGCAAATTGCGCCTGTAGTGGCCCATATCGCCGGAAGCTCTACAGATCTCGAGTAAAGCCATTTGTTTAATGTGAACGCCACCGAAGGGTCTATAGCTTGTGGTTACAGCGGCATAAATCGCGATGGTAATGGCGCAGATCTTGGCTGCAATGACGCAGATCGCGGTAGTGGTGTTTTTTTTAATTGTTGGATAGGTGCTAGTGGTGGTACTGCTGGTGGTTAAAGTGAGGTATTGACGGTGATGGTGGCACTGGAGGCGACGATTCATGTGGTGGTGGCTTTAGTGGAGGCAGATAGATTTTGTTAGTTTTTGGGGTTTTTTGTTGGCAATGGTGCGGGTGGATCTAGCGGTGGTGCGGGTGGACTTTAGCACTGTGTGGTGGTGGATTTGGCAATGTTGGCAGTGGTAAGGTGGTGGTCATAAACGGTTGTGGTGCAGGCGATGGTGATGACGCAAGGTGTTGGTGGCCAGAACCAAGAGTGTTTGTGACCAATAAATTTAGTAATTTGGGATCAATATATAATACGTGACCTAAAAATGTGATTATAATTCACAATATACTAAGTTGTGACTAGAAAATAATTTGTGACCCTTGAATAACTTATGACTTATAAAACTTATGATTTGTGATCGATAAATGAATTATAACTTATAAACACTTTGATTTTGTGATTGATGAATAAGTTGTGAGATATAATTTTTTTTTATTTGTGATCAAGAAATAAATTGTGACTTATAAAATTCTTGTTTTGTAATCAAGAAATAATCTGTGACCTATATTTTTTTGAATTGTGATCGAGACAAAAATTATAATCAATTAATTCGAGATCAATTAATTCGAGAATTTGTGACCAATAAATTTAGTAATTTGTGATCAATATATAATATGTGACCTAAAAATGTGATTATAACTCACAACATACTAAGTTGTGACTAAAACATAACTTGTGACCCTTAAATAACTTATGACTTATAAAATTTATGATTTGTGATCGATAAATGAATTATAACTTATAAACACTTTGATTTTGTGATCGATGAATAAATTGTGACATATAATTTTTTTTATTTGTGATCGAGAAATAAATTGTTACTTATAAAATTCTTGTTTTGTAACCAAAAAATAATTTGTGACCTATATTTTTTTTGAATTGTGATTGAGAAAAAATTATAATCAATTAATTCGAAATCAATTAATTCGAGAATTTGTGACTAAATTATATGAACTTGTGACTTTAATATATTTAATTGATAAAAATATATTTTTAATTAATTATTTCATAAATAAATTTTATTAAATATCTGATTTTTGAAATTCGAAACATTTTATCTTAGTTTTGAAATGAGTGACAGTTAAACTCTTGTTTATGATTTTTTTCCATTGATAGAATCCTTGAGAAATAAACGGTATCTTATCCATGGACACCCCATGCGTTATTTCAGTTCTCCCACCACGTTTGCGATTGAAAGGAGAAAACTGGTTTATCCACAAAAGCCTTCCCTCTCTCTTTCGTGTGTTTATTATTGTTCTTGTCTTGTTTTCCTTTCTGATAGCTGGAATATGGGATGGAGGGTATGCAAATGTGGAAATCGAATGGATTTGAAGATTCGTGGACGAATTAAAAATCGAATAGACGATTCTTTGTGTTGTGAGGTGAATTTAGTGCTTCATGCCATGATAATTTCATACGTTTAAGCAATTGATTATTCCTATTTTTTTCTAGGAAATGGTTGTGCTTGATTTATATGTTATGACCCTCCCATTTGTGATCAAGCCAAGCAGGTGATTCCCAGGTTGCTTAATTCTAAGCGAAGAGACAAAAAATGATGAATTAATTACAAGCACGTGTCAAGGGCCTAGAAATAGAGATCAACAAGCTAAAAATACGGATCAAGTGCCCGGAAAAATTGAAGATATAAATAGAAACAGTGACACAAAAAATGTTGGTAGAAAATGGAAAATCGTAGAGTTTTTTTTTTGTAGATTTGGTTAGTTTTAATCAGGTTCCTGTCATTTTTAGCTGCGACCAAATTCATAAAATCATTGTAATTATTCTATTTAATGAAGTTCTCCATATTTTGTGTGTTCTAACGTGGGTCCTTGAGTTCTTTATTGACAATTTCCTTCTGAATGGAATAGGCGGTAAGGTTTAAGGACGTATTTTGCTAGATCTATTGATATTGTTGGTTGTATACTGATACCCATACAGGGTTGTGCTATAGTACCAGACTCATTTATACAGGACTTTCAAAGGAAATTTTTTAATAATTGACTTGGCATCAATGAACAGGAATTTTTTAATAGCTGACTTTCACATTGAACCAGGAGAAGCTTTTGAACCAAAGCAATATCCCCAAAATTAGAAACCCTCACACTATTTCTCTCCTTCCCTCGATCTTCATTTTCCACCCCAATTTCGACAAATCCGGTGACAACATTCCCCATTCCCAACAGTGATTCAGGCAACCTTCGACGTCAACATTTTTGTCTGCCTCTATCTAACCCACGTGAACCACACTCTTTTTGTAGTTATTAAAGTAGAGAACACTAATAAAGTATTTAATGTCTGTTCTTTTGGACAGCAAACCTGGCGTTGCAACTCAATTGAAGCAAATATATTTTTCTCTCCTAGCATTGACTCTACCAATTCTTCAAGCATTGGATTGCCTGTTGAATAATGCTTAGCGAATTTCCTCAAGAAACAATAATCCCATGAATAGTACTTGTCCTTCACTAGGAAGAAAGAGCCCATTAATACTTAAGCTATGACTTCAATTTTTTGCACCAGTTTAAGGTGTGAAAATTGATAAGGGAAATCAGAAAGAAAAGCAATCCGACCATGAAGTTTCTTGTTGAGAAGCACTGAATCAAGAATATTTTCTCCAATGCTGTCAAAACAAATTTCTTTGTTAGCAAACCATGAATAATGGCATTGCTCTTGACAATCAATGCAATTGTTTAACTTAAAACTTTGGTTTCAATAAGTGATTTTGTACAGTAAGTGGATGCTTGCCTTGAAAAAGTGACTGGATACAAAATTGTTTTTGTATTCATATTTTTATCTCTTAGAAAGGAATTATTTGAGTGTAATTGGGTTGTTTTTGTTGATAATTATGGCTTCTTTTGTTGATGCAGAAAAAAATTATGGAAAATGTCACTGAATTTTTTTTTTTTGAATCTGAGGATCAGATCGTTGCAGAGAATATGAACTTAGTGGAAGATCAAATGTTAGGAGGTGATAGTGCCGTTGTGCTTGAGGTGGGTTTTCAGCAGTGAAAAAGAAATGTTTGAGTTCTACAAAAGTATGCATATGGAGTAGGTTTTCCCTTTAGAAAACGGAATTCAAAAAAAAGGAGCCAATGGAATTTTGAGATTTATATACTTGTTGCCGTGAAGGCCGAAGAAGAAGTATGGCTAGCGGTTATGTAAAGCCACAACCAACAATTTACATAGATTGTAAAGCGAGGATAACAACATCTTCAGATGATCATGGATTTTGGAGAATTAATACAATCCACATCGACCACAATCATAAAAAAAGTCCATCAAAATCCAGATTGTTTCGATACAACCGAGAATTGAGTGCACAGGTGAAACAGAAGATTGAAGTGAACGATATGATAGGAATTCTGTTGCACAAAAGTTACAACTACGCAATTGTTGAAGTAGGTGGATATGAAAATATGACTTGCATGGAAAAAGATTGTCGAAACTATATTGAACAAATGAGACGATTGAGACTCGGAGAAAGGGATGCCACGGCAATACAATTCTACTTCTCAAATATGCAAGCATGGTACTCGGGATTTTACTTCAGTATTGATTTGGACGATGAGTCACGACTCAGGAATGTATTTTGGGCAGATAATAGGTGCAGGCAGGCATACAAAGAATTCGAGGATGTAATCACGTTTGATACAATTTATCTCACTAACAAGTACAACATGCATTTCGTCCCATTTGTTGGCGTCAATCACCACAGACAATCAATATTGTTTAGTTGTGGTTTCTTTCGAATGAGGATATAGATACTTTTGTATGGATGTTCAAGACATAGCTTCAATGCATGCACGGTGAAGCTCCCCATGGAATAATTACTGATCAAGATAAAGTCATGCAAAATGCAATCTAAGTTGTTTTTCCAAATATGAAGCATAAATGGTGTTTATGGTACATTTTGAAGATGTTTCCAGAGAAGTTTGGATATGACGTCGATAAGGGTTCAATTTTTTTTTTTTTTTGCTATACATGGATTGGTGTATGATACCCAGTTTGTTGAAGAATTTGAAGAAGGTTGGATTGAGAATCAATAAGTTTGAATTGCATAAAATGGTTGGTTGTTAGGACTGTACGAGAACATAAGTCGTTGGGTACCTTGCTTTTTGGGAACCACTTTCTATCCAGGTACGTCAACAACGTAAAGAAGAGATAGTATAAATGCGTTCTTCGATGGGTATATACATTCGAAGACCTCGTTGAAACAGTATCTGGAACGGTGCGAACGAGCAATACGGAATAAGGTTGATAAGGAGTTTCAAGCTGATTTCAAGTCATATTCGCCAATGTTATCGTGTGTAAGTACCTATGAAATGGCGAAACAATTTTAGTCCATTTCTACTATCTCAAAATTCAGGGAGGTTCAGGAAGAGTTCACAGGGAAATTGTATTGCGACTCATATCTGTTTTCGAAATTGTTTTAGGGACAACGTACGAGGCACGCGAAGTTGTGGTATGTGATGAGCGAATGAAGAAAAAATCATTTTTGTCTCATTTCAGAGGGAGAACTATCAAATCATTTGCATCTATCACTTGTTCGAGTTTCAAGGATTAATTTGTAGGCATGCGATATCAGTCTTTATCTGTAATGAAATCATATCACTACCTAAGAGGTACATACTGAGACAATGGAGGAGAGATGTTAGTAGGTTACACACGAGAGTCACAGTGAACTACGATGGGTTGGTTAATATACCTAGTCAGGTGAGATATGACAGTATGTTTCAATCTTTTTCTATGGTGGCAAATTACAGATGATGCCGGTCGACTTTTGCGATAACGGAGTGGATCGAATCACATTGTAACGTTCTTATGTTGACATGGTTGAGTAATGCTAGCAATGTCCCCGCGCATGATACGGTACAGTTAGGCACCTAGTGTACTATATCAGAAAATACTGTGAGCGGATGTGGCGACTGAGAAAAATAAATCTTGTATTTCTTTTTAAAAGAAATTTCTTGTAGAAATCGAAATTAATTTAAGTTATATTATGTCATCGCTACAACCCTTCCTAAGAATTTAAATTAAAGTTTTGGTCACGATAGTAA
>CAIGRP010000636.1:0-16079 GCA_903798385.1 Fraxinus cuspidata
ACTATAGTTGAAGTTGTTTATTCTACTTTTTCTCTTTGTTTTATTTGAATATGAGGGTAAAATGGTCTTTTATTGAAAAAATTGATCCTTTGCGCAATGAAATGTGGAAGGTAGGGGTGTAAATGCCAAAAAATGAAAGGTATGGACGGTTTACACAATGACATTGAAAGGTAAGGACGTTCTGTGCTATTTACCCTTTAAAAAATAGAATAGAGCGTCGAATATAGACAATAATAAAAAGAATGTTCTCAAAGTTACTATTTTGTTTTTCAAATGGATATTACACACTAGCATGAAGAGTTAGACAAATAGTTGCTTTTGTAAAATGTGATATTTTTCTCTCCTCTATAATGCAGTACGAATAATTACGATTTAATTACCAAGATGATGTTCTGAAAGATGTTTTATTTTGAAGAACACACCATGAAGAAAGTAAATAGCCTTGTCCATATTCGTTTCAACATGTAAACAAAAACTCTCTTCCATCTTATTTATTTATTTATTTTCCTATTTTATCTAATTTTAATTTCCTAAGTATTATTGAGTGACATTTATTTTGATCAACTAGCGTCGACATCAATATATTATAATATTATATTTGAAGAAATTGTCATAAAAAATGGTATAGAGACATCCAAAGTAGGGATAAAATATGTTTTCGAAAGAGTTTTATTTTTAAAGATAATTCACTTCTTTTGTATGAACTTTCATAGTTCCTTCTAGTTTTAGTATTTATTTATTTATTCCCTTTCCTTCGTTCATATTTTTAACTATTTTGCCACAATTATTATTGTTACGCCTCATTCTACAAGGTCCTTATTATTGATCACATGATAGTCAACTTGTGAATATCATGAAGACACCTAAAGCGTGCACTCCACATCACTTTCCATATTTGACGTAATCGATGCCATAAAAAAGGAAGCCAAAGTGAGTTAAATATCCCAATTGAAGTGACATATAGAGGTCAAACCTCTCTGTTCGTGGTAAGGCGATGCCATTATTTGTTGTAGCATATTTTCAAAGTGATGATTCTTCATTATGCAAGGTAACTTCACCTCATTCAAAAGATTTTTCGCACAAGATCTTATTTACGATTGATTGATTGATTTGGCATTTCTACAACGAGTCTCAATTTCAATCTATTTTTCAGGCTTAAGCTATAGAGTGATCACTTTTCAAAATCATTAAATGTCATCTCAACCTAGGATGGCAGAGGTGATGTTTATAAGGTTGACGCGTTATCCATTAAGATGAGGCTACGTGTCATCCATCAACGATAATCGTATCTCTTCCCTATTATAAAAGCCCGCACATGGTGTCATTCATTAGTAATACTAATTTATACTTTGAATAGTGACTTTGCTTGGTAATATTTCTCTCTTCAAACCCAGTTATAGTACACATACTTGTAGCTCTTCCTCATTCTCCATTCCACACCCAAATGCACTGTAAGTTGATTGACTTGATCATTTGAGTGTTCGCTTTTGACTCCCCCATTGTAAGAGAAGATGACTTGCAACAGTTTTTTCAAATGTGCAGAAGATTGACACATAAATGAAAGTAAAATTTAGATATGTTGACCACGTACCACCGAAAACTAAGACCAATAATTGATTTCTAGATACGAACCAGTGGTGAAAGAGAATAACCAATATGTGTATGAGTAATACTATTTAGCTCCATCAGAGTTACAATCACAGTTTAACTAACGTTAATGTGGCATTCAATAAGGGCATTTTTGATTTGGCACAATTTCCATGGAATTGGAAATGGAATTTCATCTTTTTCTAAAATGAGTGTCTGATTGGCATCATTTTTTTGGCAATTCATTTTCTTACTTTTATCTCGCACACACGCCAATTCAATGATTTTGTGGAAAATGAATTCCCACATTTTTTGTTAATTTTTTTTTTTGGCAATGTAAATAAATTTTATCCTTCAAATTCTATGTAAAACAAAGCCAAATATCAAAAGATCCAAAATTTTAATATTTTTCACGTGAAAAATTATACTAATCAAATATAATTAATTGACAATTCTCAGGAAAACAATTCTAGACAATTTAATTCCCTTAAATTCATTTTCTTTCCACCCAAATTTCACTATTGCAATCAAACGGACCCTAATAGTCATTTATCATCTAACCCCACTTAAATTGAGCTATAGCACTACTCAATGTGTATGGTCCTAGTAAAAAACCGGTTACCATCAAAAAAAGGAAAACCAGTGACTGCAAAACCGGACATATTGTTATTTGTTTTTCAACTACTCCTACAGATGAATAAAATAAACTACAGATAAGTACACCCACCCAGCTATATACTCAGATATAGAGAGGAAGATATATATAAATTTATATGTTTATAAATAAACAGTGAAAGAAAAAGAGGCTAGGGAAGCTGGAGAACATCAGAACAAAGGACCTGACTCAAACCCTAGCCCCTACCGGTTCAATCTGTGAAGGTACTTTTACTCTCTCCATCAAATCTCTTTCAGCACAAAATCTGAAATAGAAGTTTGAATACTAAACTATAACTGCGAGTTCAACTGTTAACAGTTGGATAATAATCAGGATGCAATTTTAAGGTGTTTTCATCTAGATCTCCGTTTAATTTGCAATTTCTTTAACTGGTTTTTTTTTATTGTTTGCGTAAATTATTTGCTTACGGATCAGGGTTTTCGGATAATGATTAGGGTTTACTGAAAGAGGAAAAACGCTGAATTACTACTTTGGCTTTAAGTTAAATAGATATTGTGGTTCAAGAGTTAATTTGGTTGTTTGTTGAACAGACATGGAGATACAATTAATTAGAAATTGTTGTTTAATTTTTTTTCCTTCTTGAAAAGAGAGAATTTTGTTGAAGAAAAAAGGCATGGGGAACAGATGGTGGACAGGAAATATGGTGATGAAGCCAATTTTATCATCATCATCAGCTCCATTTCTTCACCTTGGAAGCACTGCAGAGGATAAGAATGCTGTCTTGAATCCCCTTGGTCTGCCTAGAAGAGAGCAAGTATTTATGGATACAACCACCATCAATCCATCAAATAGCATTGGAAGCAATGTCAATCCAAACCTTAACCAAGATTTTGAAGATGGAGAGAGTCGAAAAAATGTACACGAAGTTGAAGACGAGACGCCGCCTGGAGATCCCGAGATTTTAAAGCCCGCTATCTCCGGACGTCGGCCAAGAGGCAGACCACCTGGCTCGAAAAACAAGTCCAAGTCTCCAATTGTGATAACAAAAGAAAGTCCTAATGCTCTACATAGCCATGTGTTGGAAATCAGTAGTGGCCGTGACATTGCAGACAGCATTGCCACCTATGCACAGCGGCGTCACTGCGGTGTTTCAGTTTTGAGTGGCAATGGAGTTGTAACCAATGTGACCTTACGTCAACCAGCTGCACCGGGAGGGTTGATAGCCCTCCCTGGGAAATTTGAGATACTATCATTATCGGGTGCGTTCTTGCCAACACCATCGCTGTCAGCAGCCACTGGACTTGCTGTGTACTTGGCTGGTAGTCAGGGGCAAGTACTGGGTGGCACCGTGGTGGGTGCATTGGAGGCATCAGGACCAGTAATGGTGGTTGCTGCCACATTTACCAATGCAACATATGAAAGGTTGCCTTTAGAAGAGGAACAGGCTAGTGAAGAAATCCAAGTACAACCGGAGTCAAGAGTGAACACAGTAAACAGTGGTGCTTCGGGGTCCCAATCTCATTGTTTGCCGACTGATGCCCCGTCTCCTTTTGTAGGTTTATATAATCTACCACCGGATTTGTTGCCCATCAATGGTCAAATGCCGCACAATGGCTTTTGGACGGCTCCTCCACGGCCTCCACCTTCTTATTGAGGCCGGCAGATAGGTGGGGAAGTGAGATGAATTACTAAACCTTGTTAGCATGAATGTTTGATGGGGAGTATCAAATAGGATTCGATACTGTTATGCACGAAAAAGAACTTAAGATCTTGTTCATTATAATATCTATTTTGTCCACCCGAAGATTTACAAGTAAAAGACTTAAAAAGATGATCCGGGAGTCAGGACTGAGATGCAAAATCAAAGGAATATGTTCGAAGTCTTTAGAACATAACTAATAGTTAAGGTTGGCAAGCTGTACAGAGTAGTGACAAGGTTACCATACTGTATATGGAAGAGGATCGACTCTGCATGAACCTATCTTGTAAGTTCTTTGAATGCATAGGAATCGAGAAGGAACAGTTAGGCTTTCTCGAAGATTTTGTATTCCCTTTAAATAATTGCTGGTGTAGATTTTCATCGATCTTTATGTTTTGTGAGACTACAAATAATCCAACAATGGAACAGCTGAAATCAGTTTATGGAATAAGGGAACACCTTTGTCAATTGGTATGTAATGCTTTAATTTTACTTTACTTATTTGAATATATTTATGAGGTTTTGGGAAATGTTAGCTTGAAATCTTTTGGTGGATGGTTTAGATTCCATGCTATGTTTTGTATGTTAGGCGATTAAGATTCAATGCAGGTTCATCTGCTTTTTCCGGGGATTGATCATTTGAACTGTAATTTGGTTGAGAAGTTAATCATTTAGAGCATGTTTGGTGCGTGGGATTGGATTGCATGATAAATGAATATTTTCACATACATTTCTCCTTTGATCTTGTACAATTGTGTGAATTTTTTCATTGATTTTGTTCAAACATGCCATTAGACTCCCTTTGATTCCAGTGTATGCCTCCAAATCATTGTAGTTCTTCGATTATTCCTGAGTTTATTTGCCTTCTTGCAACTTATTTTTATATGAAAATTTTCGTCTAATTTGATTTAGAAGCGTTGGTTTAAGACCTGGCCAATTCCTCCTAATAATTAAAGAAAATTTGCACTAGTTAAGAGTACTAGTGTAGCATCTGTATATCATATTGGGCGGCCTCTTCCACGACATTTATGGCAATGTTTTAACGATACCACTTTGGATTTTACGGGCTTTTAACAAAAGCTTTGTCGTTTATTTCTTGTGTATCATGCGAGTTATGACATATTTAAAGTTTAATTACCGTCCACTTTATTAAACGTGTCAACTCAAGACGATACATTCAAGGATTAGTTTTCTTTAGGTTAATTTGTGCAAGGATGTCTTGTCAACTTGACAGTTAACTGTACCCAATCCGAAGTTAGTGGAAATGAATCAAGCCATGATAAAGAAAGATGCTTCTTTTCTTACTTGTAAACAAATACGAGGATGACACCCTATATTGTTTTGGTATAATTAGTCAAACTCGGGTTGCCCTAGTGGTTGAATAGGGTCCTTAATTGTCATTCAATTTGGTCTGATCAATTAAATTTAGAGTGTACTTGATTGACCTTAACTTTCGTTAAAAATTTCATTTTTTAATTCAATTTCATACTTTTGGAATATTTGATTAACTAATTTTTGCATAAAAAATATTTTTCAACTTTTGATCATATGATTATATTTTTTTTATAAAAAAAACATTTTCTTTAAGGGGGGATAATTTTTATTTTTCAAGTAATTCGCGCTCTCTCTCTCATCTATCACTTGTTTTTCATCTATCTACCAATAAAAAATGGATAAGTACAATATTTTTTAGGTTGAAAACTAAATTAATCAAACACAATTAATTAATAACTTTCATACAGATAAATTATAGGCAATTGAATTGTCTAAAATTTACTTTCTTCCAATGCAAATTACATGCTCGCAATCAAACACACTCTTGGTGTGAAAATGAAATGATGAACAGGAAATGGTGCATGTTTGGTCAATTATCTTAAAAATTTCTTTAGACGGAACTTAAAATTATTTTCTTTTATTGTCAAAATAATTAGATATTTTTCATATAAAATATGAAAAAAAAAATGTAACTTACACATCTAAAAACAAAAGTTTAATTAAAAGTTTAGTCTTTAAACAAATATGACTGGCATTATTTATGTTGTATCTAAATTCAAACATATTGTTTTAATGATATATTTACTAAATCGCATATTTTAATTTCACAATTTATTGCAACGCTTTCGTTAAGAACACTCCGACACTCTTAGCTTCATGTTTGGATCATTAAATAGTATCTAAGAAAATTTATAAATAGAGAAAATATTAGAGATATCCCTAGACTTTATCACAATTAAAGACGCCTTAGGAATAGCAAAAAAAAACTCATTAAACTCTATACTCGTTACTCTATACTCGTGGGCCTTTTCCCGAATGGGACTAAGATTCTTCTCCTAATCGGGTACGCAGGGGCATTTGTTGCCTCGTTACTCACCCCGTTTAAAGTTTATTTTAAATTTAAGTTCTTGTACCACACAAAAATAAAATAATCATCACTTCTAAAAAGAACGAGTTCTTCTACAAATTGAAGAAAAAAGAAGTAATGATTTTTACCAACTAAAAACATGAAAAACAAAAGTAAATATAAACAAATAAATAAAAATAAATGGGATGGTAAGTAAGGTAGGGGACCCAACCCCTCCTGCCTTAACTTGGTATGAAGATGACACAAAGTGACAAATATTTGACGAGAAGGGAAACGAAAATGGCTGCCCCATTCTGACCTACCACATTGCCATCCCTAAGACACCTATCACATTTTCAAAACTACAGTAATATTTTTTATTTCTAGTTTTGAGTATCTCATGCATTTCCTAAAACCATTTTGAAGCTCATATACTTTCACGAATAGCCCAGACGAGCCTCGAGTTCCCGCTCCTTGAGACAACTTTCTCCCCATTCTTAGGTAGACAAACTCGAAACTATCAATCACACACGCATACTTATGGGTAGGAATGTTGGACAATATATGCATATAATAATATGATTAGCGCACTCTTCGATAATAAAGGTCATATGCCTAGCTGTTGTCGATCTTGTCGTGCCATATAAGGAGATTAGTATTCTCGAGAAATGTTATTTTGAAGGAAAAAATAAAATTTTGAACACTTAGTTGCAATGTAATTTGTTCTCTTTAATGAAACTAATATTCAAATACTTTGTACATGCACAATTTTGAATATACATGCTATTGAAAATTTAAACCTAAAATTTGTTGAGATTTTTGATAGACAATTTTTAAAATTTTATATTAAATTAATGAATTGTATATATTTTGTATAAATAATTTAAACGATAAGAAATGCAAACTTATAAAAAAAAAATCATGCTAATAACAAGCAATGAACAGTACAAAATATGTCATATATTAATAGTTTCAACAACGATCATTACCAGTTGTCATAACTTTTAACTACATCTTAATGAATGTTATTAAAGAAGGGGAACATTGTAAAATACATTACATATTAACACTTTCATAGGGATAGCAAAAAAATCCGACAAATTCGACCCCGTCCAAAATGGGGCAGGGATTACTAGCTTAATTGGGTATTCAGGACGGGGACGAGGCGGAGAATTTTGCCACGAGGCGGGTTCGGGGCGAGGACACGTAACGGGTGCCCCGCCCGCCCAACCTCATTTAATTTTTTTTTTTTAGAATTCAATACTTTAAATGAAAAATCTTACAAAATTTTATTAGTTCTAATAGAAAATGGCAATTAAAATTATTTGTCTCAATCTAATGAATTGGGGCAATAAAATAAATTATTAAAAACTCAAAAAAATAAAATTAAACGGGATAGTAAACGGAGCAATGACCTCTCCCAGCCTTGCCTTAAACGGGTAACGGGGCGGGGGAGGTTGCACCGACTCCGTCCTGCCCCGTTGCCATCCCTACACTTTCAGCAACTATTGCTGCATGTTGTCAAAGATAACATTTAATATGCAATGAATGTTACTAAAAAGTGGTTTTTAACAACGCTTAATAAATGTTTAAAAAAAAATACAAAATATGTACACTTTTTGCAACAACCCATGAACGTTGCAAATTGAAACATTAACGACGTGCATTTGAAAGATATTACCAAATCTCAATTATGTTAAGCAATGACAACATACACATACTAGAATGTTGCGATAAACCCTTTTAACAACACTTAATTAGGGAATGTTATCTTTTGCATGTTACAAAAGATCATTTTTGCTGTAGCATTATGTCCCTTACTTTTTTTTTCGAATTTTATCTTTAACCTTATATTAATTAGACTATCTTGTCTTTATGATAGTTTCTTTAAAATATTATGCGTGTGCGCTTTAAAAAGAGAAAAATATTTTCTCTCAAATGTAAATTTATTATTTTTTGAAAAATATGATGGGAAAATACGCATTTTCAATGGACCTTTTGGACATAAATCATTATTAGATATGAGATGTGCTAATAATTTTAAATAAGAATGCGTTAAGAATGTTAGTGACACTAAGTGCAATTGAGATGAAATTTAACTATTGAATACAGTGCGTGTGAATTCATATTTACGCACTAATCTATATATATATAAAAGCTAGAGAAATATATTTGAATGATAATATTCTTGCAAATAATTTATCATTCTTAATACGTCCTTGACTAAAAAAATATAACTTTTGAAACTATTAAAACTAAATAGAACGGGACAAGGTGAACAGTTTATTTCAAATTGATTCGATGGGGGAAGGAAGATAGACGCGTATGAAATAGCGGGGTATTAAAGTTTTTGGATGTAGTTCTCGTCTCTCCAAAAGAAGATGAGGAAATAGCTGGTAATTTGGTTAAAGAAATGAGGTTAAAATTAGAGGATGAGAGTGAATATGGGCTGCTGCTGCTGCTGCTGCTGCATAGAGATGATGAAGGAGAAAAAGGCACAGTTTTATTGCTTATAGTGAGGGATTCGAGTTGCTGGAGTGATGGCACACCAGATCAAACCAATCTACTAGAACCTGTTCAGCTTGAGGTAATTCCATGTTTTGGTTGCTTACCCAATTGAATGCTAAATGCCAATTAACTATTGCTGAGATATTCAATGTACTAACCAAAAAGTAGCACATTTTTTTTTTTATGTAGAAATTGACCGCTGTGCTCTTGAATTGGAGATTATATAGTTTCATACACACAACAGGGAAATCAAAACCATGGTATTTTTTTGATTTCTTGTTGTTTATGAATTAATTATAAATAATCAAATTAAATTATAAGTGGTTCATCCAAGTTTTTGTATCTATGTTGGTGGTGTCGGTTATATATATATATATTAAATTAGATAAGATGTTTGAGTGGTGAAAAGTGTGGAATTTATGTGGGAGATTGGTGATTCGACGCAAATATTAAAAATGCATTTATTTCTTAAAATTAAAATCATAATAAGTTTCACTTAAAAAAAAATACAATCGACAAACATTTGAGTTGTACATTTAAACGTTTTCCATTTTTTCGTCGATTTCTTCTACTTCTTTATGCAAGAAATGTATTGAGTGCACGAAAGGACCTTTTTTTATTTTTTGTCAAGCCAGTGATGACCACATTAATATTTTTGTTATGGATTAATTTAGTTATTTTTTCTTCATTAACACGGTTTTCTATAAAAATTAATCAACCCTACGCTTGGTTCAGTCCAATATATGTCCAGGTTCTATCGGTGCCATTATTTTCGAGCGGACAATCGTCACTATCAACACAACTAATTGAAAAAAATAATTGAGTAATCGACCCGGATAGAGTGCCAATCTCTATAAGCTAGTCTAGTTATCAATCGAAATATAAATTTTATCTTGCGGACTCTCTACACAAGTATATAACTTATATTATCACAAACCTATCAATTGGCCATAATCACTTACTCTAATACGTGATGCATAATTAACTCAAAATAGTTAAACATTGATTATCAATAAACAAAATAAAATGTTCTAACTTACATTCATATCCTAACACTATTGAGCACTAAACCCAGCCAATGGTTAGAACAAAATCTAAAGCTTAAAAGAATAAAAAAATTTAAGCTTAAAGGGTCAGTAGTCCTATTGGTCATTGTTCCTACTTCCTATAGGCATGTCTCAATTTGGTCGATAGAAAATGAGTAATGTTGTTTGCACATTATAATTTGCAGAATGACGTGCAAAATGGTGACATGAAAGAGAGGGAAAAATTAAAAACGTAGAAGCAAAAAGTAAAGAAGTCAACGTTTTTTGTATATAACTATTCTTTTCATATAACGATGAGGTGTCAAAATGTAAGTGGAAAAGTTATTTGATTGATAATATTTTGATTCAATTAAATCTCACAACATCATTTGTTGGTAAATCATTAAATAAATTACAATGTTTAAAAATCGACCCGAAAAAAAAAAAGCCGAGGGTAAAATGGTCGAAGCGGTATCAAATCGGACGTCAAATTAAATAAATAAATACACACACAAACTATAAAGTATTATTACAATTTTTTTAATTTTAGTTTACTGATTTAAAGTAAATATAAATTCATGTTTGTTAATTAATTTATTATCCTATTTTAATGTGTTCAAAATAATTTGTTTTATGATTATAGCTTCTTGGGGCTATGATTTATTAATAAAAATAAACTATAAAATATTTATAATTGAAAATTGGTTCCTATATCCCACATTTGAAGAAGAGTGAATTAATGGAATAAGAATCTCTTATAAAAAGAGCATTGCCAAAATCAAAATTTTGGGCTTTGCCAAATGCATATGCAATGTGAGGCCATGAAAATAAATATTATAAAAATTTTGTAAAAAAATAAATCCAATTAGTCAGAAAAAAAAAACAGATCCAATTTTTCAGTTCGCAATTGAATCGGCTGGTTTAATGGTTTTTTATTCTTCGATTATGTAATATGATCGTACCGGACTTTAGACTGATTCAACCAATTTTTCGATTGAACTCATCGGTCCAATTTTTATAACAATTGTAAATTGCACACGTAGTATAATCCAATTAGTTATTATATTCAACATCATCATTATGTACATCATATCAACTATTATGTACAAGCAACATTATTCATAAAAAGTAATCATCCATTTTTAAGATTTATTTCACACTGATCATTAAACTTTAATTTTCATTAAGCGCCTAACTATAAAATTTGTTGCTCACTATTTTAGTCTCTTTGTAACTAATCATCTATTTGGATTAGCATCCATTCAAAAAAAATTCAAAGGAATCCTCTCACCAGCAAGGCAAATTGTATAGTTGTTTGCAGGAATGACGATGGAATGCAGCATGACTGAAACAATCATTAACACCCTATTTGAGCCATATTATTCTCACAAGAATGCATTTTAGATAGCGTTTTGATGAAAAATGTGGTTAAAAAATAAAAAAAAGTTTTGAATTTGTGTATAATATTATTTTATTGAAAAATGTGTAGTTGAAAATAAGAGAGAGAGAGAGAGAGAGAGAGAGAGATATGTATTTAAAAAAATTGATATCAAATATGGTATAACATCCTTGCCTTGTAGAGATTTTCGAGAGGTGAGGTGAGAATTAAAAAAATCTCCATTTATTGCACCATTTTAATTAATTATTTATTTATTTTTAATATTATTTTTTTTTTATGAAATACGATTTAAATTAAATATATTAAAAAGTAAAAAAAAAAAAAAGGAGTTCGAGTTTGGGAAACTTGGAGCGGGACAATGCTGGATGAGACGAAGGATTTCGTGATCCTTATAGACACATCAAATTTAGCATTGATTTTTGAAATAGAAACTAATGTAATGATCATTGTGGACAAAACTTAAGCCTCAACAAATAATTTGAAACAATTAAAGTTTAGTGATCATTGTGAGACGATACTTAAAGTAAGATGACTAATTTTTGAATAAATTAAAGTTGAGTGACCAAGTTTCAACCTATGAGTTCAATACCAATTGAGTTTTTTTAACCCTTATTAAAAAGTTGAAGTCAAGTATGAGCCAAAATAAAGCTTGTTAGATGCTACTATGAATGTGATATATTCGACCAAAATAAAAATTGTAGTTACATGTTAAAATGAACAATCATGTTACTTGTATAATTTAATTTGACAATATTGATTGATAAATCACACTTACTGTTGTGTTAATTATGCCCATAATTTTTTATATCAATTGTTGGGAATTAAGGATCATGTATTGTTTGAATATCATTTGATGAAACCAACAATCGGAATGAATTTTTGAAGTTATATGACAAATAACGAAGTATTAGATCAAGCAAAAGAATAATAAAAACAATAAATATGGTAGATGAATTAAGAGATTTTATTGATTCAAAAATAATAGAGAAGAGAAAAAATTACTATGGATTTTATAATTCTAGTAATTTATTTTCTCACATTATAAGATTGTATAGAAGAGCTTAATATTTATAGGGAATATGTAAGGGACGTCCAAACACTCTTAATAGAGTTGTTGATGAAATAAGATGCCAAAAAATCGAGCCCAAAACGAAAAGGGAGAGAAAAATGCGGAAAATCGGAACGTCAAGGTGGCACAGCGGTGCCCACCTCAGGGCGCACATGCCCGGCGCAGGGCGTTCTGCTGAATTTTTTTTTTTTTTTAATTTCCAAATTGTTTTCTCTATCCCCGAAGTTTCCTTCAAGTCCAATACTAATTTTCAACTCCTAATGGGCTTCCAAAATAGAACTTCAACTTGACATATGACTCAAATAACATTCCAAATTGAATTTTTCTTGACATGTATTTCAATTAAAAATTTTCAATACTTCAAACATGAAATTCGAGTCACATCCAAATTCTAACAATCTCCACATTGACACGAATTCCACCAAAGAATGAACTAACTTCTTTAACAATAACCAAAAAATTTAATTTCTTTAATAAAACACAATACTTCACATCTTCTAATGAATCCAAGCACTACTCTGCAGAATTACCTCAAATTCCCAAAATATCATAATGCTTTTAAAATTCACAAAATGGGGCTGTAACACACCCCAAAATAGAATCAAACTCAAATGCTTTTAAAGAATGCCTATTGATAGATTGTACATCTTCTACTACGCTTAAAGCATGTTCAACAAAATCAGCATCCACATACCATTTTCCACTGGACCAGTCCCTACCAATTGAATACAATGACACTGAAGATGATGGTGGCAAAGCGGCATTATCAATATCTCCTGAACTCCACTTAGCAATATTCTTCAAATCCGACCATTTATGAGCTCCTAAAGGTATTGTACTAAATCGAATATCCACCACGGTACTGAACTTGTGCTGATCGACTCTTCTAGATTCTGCACGACCTTGCAATATGTATAATCGAGACATTTTCTATCTCTCCAATACAACCTGGGCACCTTTACAAACCTTCAAAACTCCACATCCACCAAATAACTCATAACCTTTTGAATCAAGGATGTACAACAAGATGTTCAAATTCGAAACATATCGAACATGGGCAAGTGTTCTAATTGTTCCATAAAAAAACTTCAATCTAACCGTACTAATTCTAGCAACCCAACAAGGTGTTTTGTTTCCCATAACCACGACACATTTGAAAAAGGTTTCAAATGTAGTAAATAAGTCCTTATTAGGATACATATGAAACACAGACGCTGATTCCATCCTCCTATGGTTTAGACTCAATATCAAAAATAGCCAAGAGATCTCCCTCACTTACAATGTTCTCTACGAGATCTGCTTCACCTGGAGTCTCTAATTGCTTCCAATATATACTTGCAGTCAACATTTCTTTATTCTGCAATTTGTAGCAATCCTTCGTCATGTGCCCCTTCTTCTTCCAGTAGCACAAATCTGATTACTAAACTTATATTTTGATCTACCCCTTCCAGAACCACCATGAGCAACCAAGCCTTCTCCATCTCTGGTCTCAAAAACCAAATGATTTATCTTCTCTTTTGAATACAAAGCATCATACACCTCCTCCAGGTGAGAGTATCATGACTATATAAGATCGTGTCTCTAAATAAAGAAAATGAAACGGGCAACGAATACAATATGATCAAAACCAAATCTTTTTCATCATAAACTATATAAGATCGTGTCTCTAAATAAAGAAAATGAAGTGGGCAACGAACACAATATAATCAAGGCTAAATCTTCTTCATCATACTCTACTTCCAAAGTTTTCAAATCAGCGACGATATCTTTAAATACAGCCAGTGATCTTCCAATGATCATCATCCTACCATTCGATGAGAGTATAAATGCTACTTGAGATTTAACTTGCTCGTCAGACTTTACACAATTGCTCCAATTTCAAACATAGAGCAGCTGCTGAAACCTCCTGAAGAATGGTATTGAACATATGAAGATGAATGTGAGAAACTGCCTTCTTATCCTTCCATAATTTCTCCTCCGTGACCAAAGTTACATGCACCTTGTCAATTCCCAACAACGTATTATCTAAATCCAACTATGCAAGTACTACACACATCTTAACATGCCATAGCGAAAATCTAGTGCTCCGATCCAAAAGTGAAATTTCATACTTCATGGAAGTCACCATGAATACAAAACCTCGAACAAATCAAACCATGTACTCTTGCGAAATTGTTGAACCTGACGCTTTGATACCACTTGTTGTGAAACAACCAAAAATATCTCTTGTTAGAAGAAATATTAATATGCCCGGATCGCTGTTAAGAATGTTGGAAATACAAGAATTATGTATTATTTGAATACCACTTGATGAAACCAACCACTGGAATGAATTGTTGAAGTTATATACAAATGATGAAATATTAGATCAAGCAAAAGAATAATAAAGACAAGAAATATGACAGATGAATTAAGAGATTTTATTGACTTAAGAATAATGGAGAATAGAGAAAATTATAATAGATCCTATAATTCTAGTAATATATTTTCTCACATTATAAAATTGTATAGAAAAACCTAATATTTATAGGGAACGTGTAGGGGACGTCCAAACTCTCATAGTATAGTTGTTGATGAAGTGAGATACCAAAAAATAGAGTCCAAAATAAAAAAGGAGAGAAAAACGAGAAAAATCGGAACATGCAAGGTAGCGCAGCAATGCAGATGCCCAACGCTGCGACGCTAGCCGTCCTGTGGAATTTTTTTTCCCAAATTGTTTTCACAATCCCGAACTCTTTTTAAGTCCAATATTAATTTTCAACTCTTAATGGGATTCCAAAATAGAACTTCAACTTGACATATGACTTAAATAACATTTCAAACTGAATTCTTCTTAACGTGTACTTCAATTAAAATTCTTCAATACTTCAAACAAGGAATTTGGGTCACACCCAAATTCTAACACTTACAATATCACATTCATTCATTCATTTTAAAAATTATTTTTAAAATCAATGGTCTGAATCTTGACAATACTAAAATTGTCAAGCATGATTGTACAAATAAGTTAAGGATGTGTTTGATAGATATTATTGAGGAAAGAATGTATTTTAAATAGTGATATGATATTGATGTGATAAAAAATATTATTTTATTGAAAAATGTGGGGTGAAAAATAAGTTTTGAAAATTGAAAGAACGTGTGTGAAACTGTGGATAATTCTAAAAATGTAATTTGCACATAACGTCCCTACATTTCACTGTTATTGTAAAAAATGTGTGGTCGAAAATACTCTTACAACATGTAAACTTGCTCGGGGAATTTGTTTGAAAAGCCTAGCCAACAATAATATTTGGTAAAATAGCCTATTGCCAATAATATTTGGTAAAATAACATTTTGTCTATTTTATCATGTATTAAAAGTCATAAATACCCTTAATTTGCAATGACTAAAATGTCCAATTTCAAACCAAAATAAATGTATTAAAAGTCATAAATACCATTCATTTGAAATGTGTAAAATGTCCAATTTCAAACCAAAATTTACTAAAATCTCACAACACGAATTCCCACTTTCATTCCCACTTTTCATGCTCAATTTAAAACCAACGCAATATGGCATGCTGGCTTTTTAAACGATTAAGTGTCGTTTTAACAAATTTTGTGTTCATTTCACTTTATGTTCCATCATATCCACATGAAAATTAATGACACGTGTTTTAACTATATCTAGGGTGTGTTTGACCTATATTATTTTGGAAAAATGTATTCTAAAATAGTAGATTGATGGAGAATGTGTGGTTGAAAAAGAAGGAAAAATTATTGATGTGATGAAAAATATTATTTTATTGAATAATGTGTGGTTAAAAATAAGTAGAAGAATGAGAATTTTAAT
>CAIGRP010000638.1:7269-36064 GCA_903798385.1 Fraxinus cuspidata
TTTTTTTTTTTTTTTTTTTTGTCATAGTTGACCTAGGGTTTTTTATTGAGTCAACAACCGATTGATAAAGTAAAAGCTGAGACTCGATTATACAATGTCTATTATTGCGTAAATACGCAAACAAGTTATTAAAGGGAAAGCTCGGACTTGAATAGCCAACAATCTTTCGTAGCGTATAAACAAGCAATAAAAGATATAAAATAGAATTGCAGCATATATACAAATAGATAAAAGAGAAAGAATTAAGACAGCAAATCATTATTTCTTCGGCCATTAATCTTTGCAATAGCAATTCATCACAAATTCTATTTTTGTAACAAATTAAATATTTTCTTTTGCATCCTAATAACAAAGATAAAGTAATGAAATTAATGGCAAGAAACTCTAATTCATTGGAAATTCACACTACACACTCTGAATGTCTAGAATTGTAAATTCAAATTGTTATTTGGGGTAAATTTTGAGTCAGTGGTAGTACTTAAATGGCCATGAGATTGGGCAGCCATTGCGAGTTCAAATTGTTCAAAAGAAATTGAAGGAAATGAAAGTATTTCAGGAGCTTTTCGATTTTTCCATTCTGGAATTGGATTGATTGTAGTTGATCCATCCAATCCTATATGGCTTACATGCTTCACACCTGTTGGAAACCCTATTTCCATTTCCTTTTCCTCCATTTCTTCCTTGAAAACTGAGAGAGAGAGAGAGATTTAAGTGAAAATGAAATAAATGAAAAACAGTTCTCTTTATTGTATGAACTGTAATAAGCGATATTTTGTCTATTGTAGAGTTCGTTCTTGCTATGTACAAACATATTTTGATAGTATATTTGGTATGTAGTGGACAATACCATATAAAATAACAAAACAAATTTTAACATTTTTATCATCTTCAGTATTATTTTCATGTAAATCACATTCTTCAATGAAGCACGCGAAAATACTACTTTGCAAATACGTAGTAGAGACCTTTTACATCAACAATTATTTCTATCTAATAATATTCCACAACCAAAACAATTTACTGAATCCCGTGAAACCATTTTAAGAATCCTCTTTTTTTCTATAACATGACTTAATTGGGTCTATTCCACCACACTAAAGCATAACAAGAAATAGAGACAAAAAACATTTCGATTTGGAAATGTACTCAACTCACTCCGTTCTATGTATACTAAGGGTGTGTTTAGCGAGTAGTACTCTGCTCACGAGTTTTTAACCCTTTTTTACTTATTACTATCTAGTGTTCTTGAGTATAAGCATTAGTGGAAACTCTCACAAAATTTCGATTGTAGTGAGTTTATGTAATATATGTCAACAAATTAGTGGTATTAAAATGGGTTTGAATGCCTAGGTCTAGAACGACTTATCCCGTTAGTAATTTAGAGTGAAACTAGCTATCTCAACTAGGTCCGAGTATGGTGATGAGTTGGTCCATCATAATGAACGAGTGTGTTATTGTCCATACGAAGACCCATAAGGACTCGATTCGCCTGCTTTATTCAAAAAATTGAAAGTTAAGAGTGAAATTAAAATATCAATCCGTCTCACTTTCAAATCGAAAAAAATTAACTTGAATGAGCACGAGATACTACTTTTTTTCCTTCTATTTTATAATCTCCCTAATTTGTTTTCTACATTTTCCGCACAATCTCCCGTGTCATACTCTCTTCATACTTCTCATACACTTTAATTCATCACTCTCAATTTTTTCATACTATACTATTTTTACATTCAAGTATAATAAAATTTCAAGTGTTATTTACACTACATTACTTTTTAAAGTTTGATTAATTAAGTGTCAACCTAGTTATAGTAAGTATTCTAATTGTAATAAAACAACAATTAACGGTGTAATTTGCAAAAAAGTTAATGAGAATTTAAAATTTTTTCAGTCATGACTTAGTTCTAAATATTATTAAAATTAAAAATATATATATTAAAACACAGCAAGATGGACCAACTTTGCCCGCAATATTGGTGGGTTACATGCTGGGGCGTTTCTTAGGTTTTGAAGACTGTTTAGACCTATTTTACACAAGACTAGATGTTGATGGGTCGGTCCTAACTACTCAACTCATTTTGACACTCGTATATCGGAGAATATTTAGGGCATCGTGTAGATGTCATTTTAATTTAGGGTGGTTACTTAAATAGGGAAATACAATCCACTACTTTAATGTGAGAATATGAAATCTACTTAGGAAGTGATTATATAATGCTTACTTGGTGGGATATGTAATTTAGACATGAAACAATGATATCAAGAAATCCCATAATGCGTGGTTGTAGAAACGTGGATTCTAAGGGTCAATTGATTAATTAATCTCCATCTTCGGGATTAGCATTTAAATTTGGTGGGCTGCTCCAGCTGCCCAAGAGAGAGAGAGCCCAAATGAACTTTTTAAATTTTTTTTTTTTTTCTAAAAAATAATTAAAAATGTTAAATCAAGTTGCTCGTCCTACTCAAAACTACCACTTTTTTTACTGGAAGACACACCTTGTGACAGACACACCATAATAATTATCATAGAACAAATATGATTTTTTCCGTAAATAGTACCAAATTTACCAAATACAAATTCCCTAACTATTTTTAGTATAAAAACTCTACTTCTTCCTATTTAACCAAATTCATAAATTAATTATTTTGAAGATAAAAAATTATATTGGCGCTTCTTCTTCATTTTCCATGTTGATCTATCACTATTATCAGGAGCATTTTATACTTTCTCTACACATAAACTAAAGTACCTTTATATGTAACAACTAACATGAATATACTTTTTCGGTTCAATTCAAGTTTCTCTAGTCATGCACACCAAATCTATCGTGAGAACATAGCAAGATACAAATTCTTTTAGTTAATTCATGTACTTACCAAACATCTGAGAAAATCTTCTGAGACGCTTCATCAATCTATGTATGCCCTTGGAGAAAAGTGGTTTTGGAAGAGCCAAGAATCCCCTTCTTTTCTTCATTGATTTCTCTGTCGAGGGCTTTCCCTCTCCCTCCTTTTGTCCTTAAAAATGATGCACAATTCAAACAGCCAATGTGAGAAATAAATTCATTCGCAATAACTATACTTCTTCTCTAATATTAATGAGAGAGAGAGAGAGAGAGCATACTTGTTACGACCAAACTTGTGTCTGTAATTTGGTCTGTATATTTCTTTTCAGGTAATTGGGTGGTGCCAACTGCAACACTTAAGTCAGAATTACAGCCCATTGAGAATGGAAGAAGTGCCATTTTTTCTAAACGATCTCTCATTTCTTAAAACATATGCAAATCCAAGCTTCAGACTCGAGAGAGGTTTAAAAATTAGGAGAGAGTGAGAGAGAGATTAAGAATCTTCCAAGTACAGACATCTGTACTTCTACTCTTATATTAGACTTTTGGCTTCATATATAAGACAGAATGATTTTATTTTTGAAATTCTACTAAAAAAACTCAAGTTTGGTGGGAAAAGTGAGAAATTGGAGTGGGGTGGGATGGCAGTGTTTGAGTCTTGTTTGTATATCGATGATTGATTGGGTTGGAGTAATTAGTCAGTTTAACTGTACAACTCAACCTACTTGTGATAATTGATTATCTAAATTAAGCAATTAGTTTGAGCCCACAAACCAACTTCTATCTTTAAACCTTCCTAACTATTCTCTTCTGATGGGGTCTACTCTATGATCAATGTGATTCTATCTCGTGTATGTTAAGGCACCATTTGACAGATGCGTCTATCCTATGTGTCTAAGTCCGCCAATCCAATTGCAAGACAATTAAGTGATTTGAAGAGTGAAATGCAAGGTTCCATACGTATTATGATGGAAGAAGAGAAGGTTACATGTATGGGAAGATTAAATAGGGGCCCTTAGTGTATGTTAAAGAGAACTAGTACGTTTTCGACCAAATATTTTTGATGAGTGAGTCTAAAATCATTCATTTTTGGAGTACTTGTAATCTAAGCGGAGATGTATCCATCGAGTTTGACCAATAAAAATCATCTTTAGCGGACATTATGTATAAATTTTAGTTGAAAATATTATTATGTCAAATAACGAATCGCCTAGGATTTTTAGCGCACATTACGTATAAATTTCAGTTGAAAACAATCAAAAGCTATGAGAAAAAATTGAGTGAATTCCATTAATACTATTTAGGGGAATAAGAGAAAAATTACGTTAAAAGCGGTTTACGCATCCATAATTCTGATTTTGCATACTTAATTTACCTAAAGCATCTTTTGAGCACTACTAGATTGTATCATTGACCGTAAACACTTACTATAATAATTATATTCAAACACCTTACCAGAATGAAAAGAAAATATTATCCTTGCAGATGCCGTAACATAGCATCATTCATGTTGTCCAATATATACTAAATATTTAATTAATCAAATTAAAATCTCGTTAAGAATGTGCAATAAATTGTGCAATGTGATGAGTAAGTTCATCTGTAGCCAGGATCGGACTACAAACATGGCTAATAATAATAATTATTATTATTATTATAAAACATCAAAGGTTAAAGAAATATTACGGTTGTAATTTAGGAAGAATAACTTTAATTCTTCTTTCATCTAACCAAAGATCGTAACACATTTGGCCTTTTCGTCGGATATTTAAAAACTTGGCAACTAAACAAATTATATTCGTTCCTAGAATATGATAATGAGCTAGTCATTACGTAAATTACGTAGTATAATGCAACAAGAAACTTTATAAATAGTTGCAAAAACTTTTATCTTCAAACAAATGTGAAATTATGAGAGTGACAATACTTGGAAATTTAGAAGAATGATATACTGCTAAAGCTGAAAGCGTTAAACTAGAGAGATTACAGAAAATGCTGAAAGTGAACTGTGATGAATTTGATTTCAAACAATGCCTAATTATATACACTAAATTTTAAAAAATATATATATTTAATTTTAAACTCAAATTTTCACTTATCAATGGCAGCCCAGCCATTGACATTGACTCATGGCTGATCAATCATAGCAGACTGCATGGTCGAGCAAAGCAGCCATGTGGCTGCTCAGCCAGGGGGAGCCTATGAACTCACTTTACTAGTCAACTCGTGCGAGCCGCTAAAGTTTTTTTTGTTGCCTTTTTTGTTGCTCGACTGATGAGTGGGGCAAGTCGAGCCCACGAGCATATCTCAACCCCACTTCCCGTCGGACTTGTTAAGCCCTTGTTTGGTACACATTAAAATTCACACTCTCTTTCTTCTACTTATTTTCAACCACACATTCTTCAATGAAATAATATTTTACATTACATCAATGACTTTTCCTTCTTTTTCAACTACACAATCTCCATCAATCTACTATTTCAGAATACATTCTTTCAAAATAATGTGGCTCAAACACACCCTAAATTTGATATTTTGGTTCATGAGATATGAATAAGAAGACTGGTCCTTTAATGAAAAAAAAAAATAGTATTCTTTATTTCAAAGACATGCTTAACTAGTGGAAATAATTTCTTAGCGAACAATAGAACCTAAAGTAAAATTTAAAAGCCTTTAGTCCAACATTAGTATCACATTTTGTGAGCTGAAGACATAAGTGACACAGTTTTAAAATGTTGGAAGCATTAGTGCAAGAAATGGTAGGTTGTAAAAATGAGTACTAAAATTACGAAAGGTCATTTGTTCAGAATTTCTTAATTCCTATATTTCTTTGAATGGTATCATTTCTTCGGGACGGTAACTAACACTCATCTCAAATCATTCATCCTTGTTATGTTAATAAGATCAAATCATTTGTAACCAAGTAATGTTATTTAATTATAATATGGTGTTCTTTCTTTCTCTATTTGTTCTATCTTGTTCCATTGGGAACACTTCTTTATTTATCAATTTTTACTTTTTATTTTAATTTTTCTCTCAAATATATAGTTTTGCAGCAGTGCTTTTATTAACATTGGGGAATAAAAAAAATGAATTATGACAACCTAACACGGATGACATGAGAGCGTTCAAAATCACAAGGTAGAATCAAATTTTAATTTCAATTGGCGTAAGATATTAAAAATAAAAATAGTGTCACTCAGAGTCAGATAAATTCCAAGGTCAGTGTCTAGTTCTAGTAGTTAGAGCGAGACAAAAGTAATTTCAAAAAAGAAAAGTCACATAATGCCAAAAAAAATTTAAAATAAATATACTACTAGAGTATACAATTTTCTCTTTTTTAAGTGAGCACGTATTAATATGAATGAATCATTTTTCAACAAGTTAGTCTAAACAAAGTCATTTTGACATCTTGTTTTGCAGTATTTTTTTTATTTTTTTTAAGCAGCGATAAAAGTAAGCGAATTGTCACTGCTGAAAAATTGAAAAAAGGTACCTAAGCCTATCAATTACGAACCTAACAATAAAAAATGACTGAAAATAAGTCATTTATATTTCTTTTTCTTTCTCTATCTTTTTGGTATAAGAACTTTTGATTATTATTGCAAAGAAATTTGGGAATTAAGAAATTTTACATAAAATGGTCCTTCATGTGTATATGTGAATAAAGTATGTGTTTTTATAAAATAATAAATATGCTTTTAATGGAAATAATCGATGAAAATCCAACAAAAGTACTTTTTTCGCGCGCAATCAATAAGTTGATGGGTCTGCACCAAGAATAAAAGGTAAGTGACCATTTTTGCACAAGGGTCATACGCAAGAGACCATTTGTGCCAATTTCCCATTTTAAATCTAGAAATCTTAGTGATTTTAACTTTATATATAGTACGTTTAAATAAAAATTAATTTTTTGTTAAATTTTGATAAAATTTAATAAAATATGTGACTTAAAAGTTAATAAAATTTTGAGTGTATAAAATATGTGCTTGAACAAAATTGAAGAAAAAATATTTTTTTAAAAATAGGACCAAAAAAAGGTATGGGTGAACACAGTTCGATTTGGGTAATTTATGGTTATATCATTTTAGAATTTTTCAAATCAAATTAAACCAAACCATTCACTTTTAAATCAAATCAAACCACTTTTTTTTTATTTGATTCGATTTAAAATCACGATTTAATAAAAAAAATTAACATATATCGAACAAGTTAAATCATTTATATTATCTAAAACATAACGTTAAAACATAAATATTAGTACAATTACAAATATAATAAATGAAAGTTCTACACGTCTAATCATTATAATGTAGTAAAATAATAGAAATAATTTAATTTTAACATTTTTGTCGATACTAATTGTCGCATCATTTAAGTAATTCACCAAATTACTTTGATTGGGGTGCGTTTAGTTTTAATTGGATTTGATAAAATTTAAATTATTTTATTTTCAAATTTGTTTTTGTAAGTGATTTGATGATTTGAAAAGGTCTGTAAAAATTGAAACTTAAACAAAATCATTTCGAAACGATTTGGTCAATTCAAAAATAAAACATTGACGGATCACTTAGATCCAACCCAACTATTTCGAAAAAATGATTTTAATTCGATACTACGATTTGACGGTTTCCTATTCAGCATGACAAGATAGAGAACAAAATCATGCTTAACTAGTGGAAATCATTTCTTAGCGAATAATAGAACCTAAAGTAAACTTTAAAAGCCTTTAGTCCAACATTAGTGTCACATTTCGTGAGCTGAAGACATAAGTGACACAATTTTAAAATGATGGAAGCATGAGTGCAAGAAATGGTAGGTTGTAAAAACGAGTACTAAAATTACGAAGGTCATTTATTCAAAATTTCTTAATTCCTATATTTCTTTGAATGATATCATTTCTTCGGGATGGTTACTAACACGCATCTCAAATAATTCATCCTTGTTATGTTAAGATCAAATCATTTGTAACCAAGTAATGTTATTTAATTATTGGTGTTCTTTCTTTCTCTATTTGTTCTATCTTGTTCCATTGGGAACACTTCTTTATTTATCAATTTTTACTTTTTATTTTAGTTTTTCTTTCAAATATACAGTTTTGCAATAGTGCTTTTATTAACATTGGGGAATAAAAAAAAATGAATTATGACAACATGAAACAGATGACGTGAGAGCGTTCAAAATCACAAGGTAGAATCAAATTTTAATTTCAATTGGCATAAAATATTAAAAATAAAAAATAGAATCACTCTGTGTCAGATAAATTTCGAGGTCAATGCCTAGTTCAAGTAGCAAGAGCGAAACTTTTCTCGGTCATTGGTTCGGGTTCAAGCGTGGATAAAAGTGAATTTCAAAAAAAGTCACATAATGCCAAAACAAATTTAAAATAAATGTACTACTAAAGTTTACAATTTTCTCATTTTTGGATAAAGCATTTGTACATCTCCTTTTACCAATTGGTTGACAGATGAATGATGTGTCAATTTTATAATAATTGGATTAAATATTTGAAAGGTGACGTCAGATTGTGTCAAATATAAATTCGGTGAGTCGGGATATAAAGTGAGATATACATATAGCAAAAGCACTCTTTTTTTAAGTAAACGCCTATTAATATGGATGAATCATTGTTCATAAAGATAGTCTAAAGATAGTCATTTTGACATCTTGTTTTGTAGTATTATTTTTCTGAAGTAGCAATAAAAGTAAGTGAATTGTCACTGCTGAAAAAGTGAAAAACTGTCAATTACCATTGTAACAACAAAAAAAAGACTAAAAATAAGTAATTTGTATTTCTTTCTCTCTCTCTCTTTCTCTATGGCTTTTTAGTCTAACAAGTTTTGACTATTATTGCAAAGAAATATGGAAATTAATATATTTTACATCCTTCATGTGTATATATGAATAAAGTGTCTTTTTATAAAAAAGATATACTTTGAATGGCAATAATCGATGAAAATTATACAAAAGGATTTATTTTTTTGGTACACAATCAATAGGTTAATGGGTCGGCACGAAGAAAAAAAGGTAAGTGACCATTTTTCCACAAGGGTCATACGTAAGAGACCAGTTGTGCCAATTTCCCATTTTAAATCTAGAAATTTTAGTCATTTTAACTTTATATATACCCCTATTTTGTTTAGATAAAAATAAAAAAATTTAGTAGATTTTTGATAAAAATAATAAAGTATGTGATTGAAAAAAAAATCGAAGAAAAATGAGTTTTTAAAAATGGGACCAAACTGGGGTATTGGTCAACACTCTTCGATTTGGACAATTTGGGGTTATAGCGTTTTGAAACTTTTCAATCAAACGATGATTTAGCAAAATATTCAAACAAGTTAAATCATTAATATTAGCCCCTAGTTGGCTCCAAATTTTACAATTAAAATCAGTTTTTATATCATTGTACAGTGCAAGTTAGTCCCAACGTCAGCTTTTATTGAGAAGTCAAAATTGACAATAGCAACGATACAGTAATTGATTAAAATTCGAATGAAAATTTCTCTAGAACATAGATGCTTAGTCTAGAAGATCGCATTAAAACATATATATTAATATATTTACAAATATTACAAACGAAATTTTTACACTTCTAATCATTACAACACAACAAAATAATAAAAACAAGTTAGTGTTAACATCTTATCGATATTAATTGGCGCAACATCTCCACCGAAGTAATAATTTGATTGGGATGGGTTCAGTTTTAATTGGATCTAGTAAAATTTGAATTATTCTATTTTCAAATTAATTTTTGTAAGGGCTCGACAGTTTGAAACAATTTGTAAAAATTGAAAGCCAAACAAAATCACTTCGAAGATTTGGTTCAATTCAAAATTAAAATATTGATGGATCCACGTAGAACCAACCCAATGATCTCAGAAAAGCGATTATAATTTGATACTACGATTTGGCTACTCAGCCCAGGAAGGATGTAATAAGATAGTGCGCATTGGTCCACTCCTGGGTTATTCTATCATTCCCTTCAACTAAAAATCCAAACTCAGCTTTGAAGAGCACTTCTCTTTTCAGATACCCTTTTAGCAATCAAAATATATATATATATATATATACACACACACATCCCACTCCATGGACACTTCGAGCTTAACGAAATGGCAATTTCTCTTTTACCGTTCCGCCCTCTTTCTCCCCAACTTCCTTTCCCCAAACCAAGAATTCTTTGTTCCAAGCTACCTTCAAAACCGATGTGTTTTTCTTCGTCTCACCTCAAACCAATTGAAATTACGCCTTTCAGAACCCAATTAGCAAAAACCCCAGCTCAATTTTACCCTCTAAAAAAATTTTTAGTACAGGTCGGAAGAACAGGATCCGACAGGAATGAAACTCTGGTGGGGGAAGATTCTGCAGAATTCAACTTGTCGAAACAGAAGATTTTGTCATGGGTTTATTTTACGGGCGTTGCGGGAACTGTAGCCTATGTTCTTAACGTGGCGTGGATTGATAGCTCCACTGGCCTTGGAAAACCTTTCATTGATGCTGTTTCGAGCGTTTCCGAAAGCCCTGAGGTTTGAATGTAGACACCGTTTGGTTAGATTGGTTCAACTTGTGTTGATTCCTATTACAATTGATTCATCTGTTTATGCGTTTTAGATTATGTTTTTCTTACTCTCCAGTTATTTAGTTTATTTTGGTGTTATAATCCTTCTTTGATACAAGCATGTCCATCATTCATAAGTTCACTTATGAATGTTTATTCGAGTAATCGTAATCATTTCTCTTATATCTTTACAAATTTGGCAGTTGAAGTACAAATTCAATATGGGTTTGGAGCTTAATTTCACAAATTTGTGTAGTGGTTTCTTAAGAATTGAAAGTTAAGTTTTATATTAATATTTTATCAGCTTGAATTTGTTTCATACTTCTGACACTTACAGACCCTCGTGTGACTATTAGGTTAGTCATCTGAAATGTTTTTCCTCTAATTTAAGAGCATGTTTGAAAGTGTTTATAAACTATTTAAATTATAAATAGATAGAAAATGAGTATTGCATAAGTGGGTACTAGTACTTGTGGGTACCTCGAAATCTGTGGATAAAATGTTACTGAGTGATTATAAATATTTTATAAACATGAGCCAAACATAAGCTAAGTTTCTGGAAAGCATAGTACATTTTTTGAAAAAGTAGTAGAAGACTTGAAAGATGAAATAAATATATGGAGGTGTAGAATTTGAAGCTATTGAATAATCATTTATTTTTAATTTGGTCATCTATGCCACTCCAACCAGCCGTTATAATAATCTATGAACTCCGCTTTTTTTAAACTTGTTATTCATGATACAACATAAATCTGCTATGTTTCGGATGTCTGAAATGATTTACGACATCTATTAACCTTCCATTGTCTTGTTATATAAAGTCGGTCAATGATCCTTCGATTTCTCTAGACAAAATTCTTCCTTGACACTATTCATCAAATCCATCCTTAGTCATGTATCCCAAATTTAAGTATGTAATTGTTGCTGATATTTGTCAATATCACTTTTCTGCAGGTTGTAATGTTAATCCTTATCATTATTTTTGCTATCATTCATAGTGGCTTAGCTAGTCTCAGAGACACAGGTGAGAAACTCATTGGAGAACGTGCATTCCGTGTATTATTTGCTGGAACAGCTGTTCCACTAGCTCTTAGTACAGTTGTGAGTTCCTATCCCATGTTTATTAGATGATACTAGTTTGTTTATTTGTGACATACACATACATATACACACAATTCTTAACGAATTCTTGTTTGACAAGTGTAATAAAAAGATCTTGCGGTCTCTGCAGGTTTATTTCATTAACCATAGATATGATGGTGTACAGTTATGGCAACTACAGGGTGTTCCTGCAATACATGAACTGGCTTGGTTCTCTAATTTCATTTCCTTCCTTTTCCTCTACCCTTCAACCTTTAACTTACTAGAGGTTGCAGCTGTTGACAAGCCCAGAATGCATCTTTGGGAAACTGGGATTATGAGAATTACAAGGCACCCACAGGTATGAATGTTCAATTTCAATTGGCGCTCTAGTAGTACATATTTGATTAGCTACTAATTTCTTGTAATTAATAAAATTCCATGTTAGAATCCATGTTCCATGTCTCGAAACTAATTAGTTCTAATGCCCTATACTGAATCTAATTTGGGAAACAACCTTTCATAGTACTTCTTTTTCATCATAGAGGAATGCTGCGTATCCTACTTCATATATTTGCATTAATGGCTGAAACAAATATAAATTTTTCATCAAAATTGTCCCTTATTCAACTAATAGAGTATATGGTTTCTTTCAAAAAGTCTGCCATATAGTTCGTCTGGTGTACCATTTCATTACCCTAAATGTAGCCGAAGCATACAGACACCCACCAAGTTCATGATGGTGAGAGGACCATTTGCATATCCTTTTTCCTTTTCTTCTTAGTGACTAATTTTTATGTTTCCAAAAAAAAAAAATGAAATGAAAAAGAAGAGAGAAAAATATGGAAACAACAGCAAGAAGGGGGCCAAGTGAATTAGTAAAAAGAGTTGAAATTTTTTGATAAAGGAGGTGATGGGCGAGTGTTTGAATCCGTTGACATGGCAGTAGAATGATTTCTTAGAGTGAAGGGTGGAAGATGTTTGCAAAAGCGAAAATAAAGGATGGAGAATATAGATTGACAGTTAGAGAGTTGCTGGGGAGTTCGATGCTGACATTTTATGTTATGGGGTCAATGGGTTTCTGCTACAGCGCCTCTGGGCCCACATGGCCAACTTGATATTTACAATATCCTCTGGAATATCCATTTGAATTGAGGGAAGTGGATTTCATCTGTCAATGTTATATTTTCAACACTTCCCTGAAAGCTGATTTAAGACGGTCGAACAAATCTTTTATATATTATGGAGGAGAGTAACTGAATTTTATTATATGCATACATGAATTCATATTATCGATTATCATGTCAATATCCTAGAAACTCTTGTTCAATAAGCAACATTACTTACCCAATTTAATGGTTCCACTAAAATATTAACAAATTCATTATCTTACTTACCCAATTTAATGGTTCCGCTAAAATATTAACAAATTCATTATCTTCCCCCGCACAATGTTTTAGTTGGCAAAACCATCTTATGACTGGCTTTTACTCTCTTTTTTTCTTTTTTCTTTGAGATGAAAATGAAGAGTATGACAGATGATATAAAGGATGATCAATTTAAGGCTTTAATACATGACTAGTTGGTGGTTGAGCATATAATGCAAATCTATTCATTTTGATTCTTTATAATTACGCTAACTATTTAGCAAGCAAGAGTAGTTCAAAGAAACAGATACAACGTATAAGTTATTGATAAGGATTATTTCTTTTTCTTTCTTTACCTCGTATAAATCCTAGTAAAAGTATAACAAGTATTGAGTATCACCACAATGAAGTGATGGTATTTTAGCATCTAACATGGTGTTGGGAATTGTGTTTTTAGTCCATGGAAATAAATGAAAACTTGATCCAAATAAGTGCATTCGGTATGATATTTCTAACTCAAGATAATGAATAGTTAGAGAATAGAAGTATATTAAGTTGAACACTATCAATGATTATGTTTATTATTTTGCTCTCTACTTCTGAAGAATGACTTGCCACTGGTGCATACCTTAAGGCACACATTAGATGATGAAATGTAACCAAAGCTTATGCCAAGGTTAGGTTCTGTAAGGAAGTTTTGACCTTTTTCTAGATTTATTTATCTAACATGTACGATGTTGCATTGAGTCGTGCTGATTTCTTCATTATTTGGTTTTTCTTCCTTTATTTAATGGGTCTAATGGTTTCTTACAAATCATGTAATGGACTAATAGTCTTTTACAAGGTTGCAAATCTATGACAAAACCTGATACTTAACTACATATGAAAATTCAGTGGATTTTCCATATTTATTTAGTTAACAACAATTAGTACTCCAGTTTGGTTCAAGATTTCTTTATGCAACAAGTTATAGAAGTCCTTGAAGGTAAAAAAAATTTCACCACGCTGCATGAATAAAAGTACGGTTTCCACTTGAAAAATCTATATAGATCTTGGATGAAATTGTGACTGATTATATTTATATATACATTGTTGCTGTCATATTCAATTTTGGCATAATGGAATCTAGAAGATAATCAATGCTTGTTTAATTCTGTTCTATCTACTATCTTCATTATTTTATGAATCGGTAAATTAGTCATGACGTCCAGGTACTTCGATATGCTTGACATGTAAATGGGCGTTCTTCAAGGACTAGTGGTTCATGAGAATTGAGTAGCAACGTTAAAAATTTTCTTTAATCTTCTTGTTATATATGTCATAAGCTTAAGTGTACCTTGTCAATTTTCTATAAATGTTTCTCTGCCCCTTTGCCTCTGACTCTCCCCTTAGTACCCCACTCCACCTCCCCTGGTCCCTCGGTTGTCAGTCTCATGGCATGTTTGGTAAGGTGGATTAGACTATATTTGACGTTATGAAAATAAAAAGAAATCAAAATCTTTTCTATTGTAGTGTCTGCTATAGTCTAATACCGTATATTCCTTACAGGCACGCATTTGTTCTTTTTTTCAGATGGTTGGGCAGGTACTTTGGTGTGTGGCTCACACAATTTGGATTGGGAATTCTGTTGCAGTGGCAGCTTCTGTGGGTTTGATAGTGCACCATCTTTTTGGTGTCTGGAATGGAGACCGAAGGTTGGCCATACGATATGGGGAGGCTTTTGAAGTTTTAAAAGCAAGAACAAGTGTCATCCCATTTGCAGCAATTCTTGATGGGCGCCAGAAGTTGCCGAAAGATTATTACAAGGAATTTCTTCGACTACCTTATCTAACAATAACAGCATTGACTTTAGGTGCATACTTTGCTCACCCACTTATGCAGGCTGCAAGTTTTCGGCTTCATTGGTAGCTTATATATGAATGATTTGTTTCCATTTGAGGTGCGTGTGCCAACTTATATATGTATATATTAAATGAGATATATATCACTCTCTTCATTTCTTAATAGTGAAATTATAAAGAAAAGAAAATTATGCATAGAAAAGTTGAGCGATAAATGTCATTCTCTTGCTTGTACATTGTCGTGAAGGAGAGGTTGATTAAAGCATAAAGCAACATAACTGGTTAAGGGACAGCAACAAGAAGACTAGTTATTGATATTGGAGCTTAGTCAAGCATGCTCTAAGAGGAAAATCCCATAAATAATAATATTGGGGCTTCGACTTGGGGATAATAGTATATAGTTTTATTCTCTAGCTGCTCATTTTGATCTCCAATATCTCGCCATTTCAAATCCATTCTTGCTGCTAGAATAGTCTTCTATAGTCTTTTCAATCTCAGCTTGTGTGTTCATAACAAAAGGCCTTGCTGAACTACTGGTTCATTGAGTGGCTGTCCACCTGCCAGAATGAATCTCAATGCCATAGAAGACTTGTTCCATACACTTAAACCTTCTCCAGGACCCAAAACCAACAGATGATGAGCTTCTACAGGTGACGAATTTAGGACCCCGAAAAACCCTTCACCCTTCAAATGTGTGCACAAATGCATTCCAAGATTCCGGGATACTTCGATGATAGTGAGTGTTGGGTTGTAGTGTGAAGTCAAGGTACATCGCGGGAGTTCGAGTCTGGACTGAAGAGTGAACCCCCATTGCTTCGCCTGCTATGATTTTGACGTAAATTCCATCTTTCTCTGTCTTTTGGACATCCTCACTCAACCATTCTTGATAAAATAACAAGTATTTAGACTACAGCACAACAAACTAAATCATGTTTTTAGTAAATTTGAAGGGTTGGTTGCATGAATCATATTCCAGTTTGGTTAGCTTTCTTATTTACTTGTAACTAAACTTCTTATGCTTAGCCAAACATTTTAGGTCAGTCCATCATTTGAGAGATGTTGTCCTTAGACATGACTTACATTCTGTCCTTAGAGGAGAGATTTATCCACAACTGCAGACCTCTTTTTCCTTCACTTTCAGGCATTTCTGAGTGAACAATACCCCTCCCTGCAGTCATCCACTGCACAAGACAAGACTTGAAAATTTTGAAAATATCTATTTAGTTTAAATAGAAAAAATAAATTTGAAAATTATTCGTGTTTGTATTCCGCAAATAACTTAAAGAAATCGAGTGAATGATGATTAATATACCTGAACATCACCGGTTTGTATTGTACCCTTATGACCACTAAAATCTTCATGATTGAAAGGTCCCTAAAAGAAAGTGACTTAGATCAATTAAACATTAAATCCTTAAATGATAGAGACAGGCTCTTAGTAGAACATATTAGAAAAATGATGGGGTAGATAGAACTTCCGATGAATCTAGCAACCACTCGATAAAATCGCGAAATAGGATTCATTTAAGTGACCTCGAGTTTATTGGAAGCAAGACTTAGAGCATGCCTACTTAAGCCTAAAAGTATAAGTTTTAACTTCAAATAATTTTGTTATTGGTCAAAATGGAATTAAGTGAGTTTCTGGTTTTGCCAAAAAGTGACAGTAATTTTTATTAACTGAAGGTAAGGAATAAAAATATATCCAAGCATGTTTTTGTTACCTGTAGCATGTATGTAACAGCCTCAAAACCTGTCAAGACGTGACATAACAATAGGATGTAGTAAGGGTACAAAATGGCACCCTCAAAAGAGAACGAAAAATTCGACCAAGCTTCGCCCGATTAAAAATGGGTTCGAACCATTATCAGATTAGAATTAGAATCAAAAGTACGTCTATGTGGATGATCAGGAAATCCAGCAGGTGATGAAACTGTAAGATCAAATCAATAAAGCAAAATCGAGTTAAGAACTTCAAATTATTAAGGAGAATATCAAGAATGCTATAAGTCAATTGTAACTTGTAAGTAAGATCGATTATCAAAAAGATAGTATCAGACGAGACAAGCTTCTAAATCTACAAGAGATCCTACAATTTCATCTTCAACACCAGCAGTTAGTTAAAGCTCCTACTCAAGGGAAGGACAGCCACCAGCTGCGTCCTTAGAATAACCATTCTCAAGAACCTAGAAGCATTCTTTAGCCTTTTTTGGCCCCCATTTCTTCACAATTCATTTCAATCACACATTTTATGGAACTCACTACTTTTATCAATTTTTCAGTTATACATTTCATAGACTTTTATCAAAATCTATTACATTTTTTATTCAAACCAAACAAAAGCTTAAATAACACGTAAAATAATAATGTAATAGTCGGATTGTGATTGTCATAAAAAACTAATTCCATAAAATTTGTATGTATGAATGATATAAGAGAATAATGGACAAAATTTTAGTTTTCATTTTTGAATATTATATTCTCGTTACAAAACAAGCAAGTGTAAAATGACACGGTTCACCTTCAAATTCATCCAAAAGGAGGAAAGGATCTAGATACTTCAATTCAGGCCTGAAAAATAGAACCCGAGCTGAATCAAGATTTACACACATCTAATACTCGTACGCTGAAAACTACAAAACTTAAAAACAAACATAAATAATCTTGTACTTTCTTCGTGTAACGACCATTTCTGTTTTGAAGGCCCTAAATTCGCAAAGAATTAAACAAGAATATCTAAAATACCTTCCAATGTCTCTCCTTATAACAGCATCCTTACCCTCACTTTGAGACTTACCCAAGATTTTCTTGGCGACCAATATGGGCTGTTCAAAACCTAAAGTTTGATCTGATTCCGACACATTTTTCTGAGAAATTAAAAAACTGTTTTGCTGTCTGTATAGATTCAGCAGTTTATGTCTAAATTAACCGTTCGTATATTTAGGCTCCATTTGTTTCTCATTTCTAATCCATAAAAATGAAAAATATGACCATTATCCATCACATCAAATCATCAATTTTAAAGTTCTATCTCTTGTGTGGGGTCCAATAACGACTCTATTTTTCATTCTCGTTCTACAATAATGTGAATCAAACATATCTCTTGTGTGGGACCCAATAACAGCTCTATTTTTCATTCTCATTCTATAATAATGTGAATCAAACGGATTATATGTAAACTCTCTTCAGTGTTCTCTCTATCTATTTATATAGGCAGTCCAACGTGTGCGATTTTTATTCTCGTTTAATATACATCGGAAAATGATATTTATTTTAAATTAAATGACTTTGCCATTTGTTCTAAATAATACAAATGAAAATAGACAAGATTTGGAATTTCACTCTTAAGATATATATGTTTAGGTGCATTTGAGTTCTTACTCGATTTTTTGTAGTATTCATTTAATTCTCTTAGTATTTGAGATTTTACAGATCAAATCAGTTTTAAAAACATGTTAAAATGTCTGGTGAAAAGACAATTACACAAATATTTTTAATTGAAACAGAATAATCAATAAAAGAAAAATGAAATTTTAAGATCCTTAAAAGAGTTTATTACGTAATAATAAATAAAACCAATCCGCGAGTATTTCCATTTGGACGATATTCCATGTAGCACGGTCTAGGTGGTAGTGCACTTAGGACTAACCTTGACTATAAGTGATATATGCAATGGTTAAGCTCCAAAATAGGCGTGTAGTATAATTAAACAAGATTAGTTCCCATAGTTATAAAATCCGGCCCGAACCGATTGATCACACCGGAAAACCGGCGGTCCATACCCTTGATCGGGTCGGACAAATTAATTTGATAGAAATGTACTTGATTCGGTCAAAATCGGATTTTAACCAAGTTAACCGGCAATTTACCATGTTTGGTTGACCGGTTTGATTGGGTTTTGAAATCCTCTTACAACATTTTTGGGTTCAAGGGAATTGAACATTGACCTCTAAGAAAAATAATAGATTCCTCACCACTTGAACATAAAGTGCTTTAGTATTACTTGTGTTAGACCTTTAAGAAAAATAATTAATTCATTACCACTTAAACATAAAGTGCTTTTGTGTTACTTGTGTGCAATAACTTATATTTATCTAATGAATCATTTATAGCTTTTATAAAAATATTCTTTAAAAAACTTTGGTCCGATATTTTACTTTATTTTATAGACCTAAATAATTAGTGAAAAATAAATTAAAATTTTTAATTTTGCCCCAGATTTTTATGCAATGATCATCCGGTTGAACCACTAATCCATTTGCCCGTTGCATTGTCCAGGTCTATGCCCAGGTCGAGTCTAACAACTATGCTAGTCCCAAATATTTGATTTAATTTTATTTTCACCTATACATAGAAGTCTCCCTATAAACTAGGCTTACGGCCCCAACTTTTCTAGATCAATCCAGAGATCACAAGGTACAATAATAATACATTTTATAGAAAGAATTTGGACGATATATGTTTATTGAATAGTGCTATATAGCACGATCTTGGTGATAGTACAATATTATATCGTTTAATGAATATTATTACTCTTTTTAGGAAAATTGAAAAATTTACCACTTTTTATAGGCCCAAAAATTCTCTCACATTTTTGTTGTTTTTTATGTTGATCCAATTTCGCGCTCTTCTAATTGTTTAGAAGGGTTCTTGAACCCTGTTTAGACGAAACGGAAGATATTGCCGATAGAGAATATCTTATTTTAATTTATACAAGTTAATAACAGCTGAGAAAAAGGAAGAAGGAACTTGGACTATTTTTCTAAGATGCACATTCTCATTAATTATGGTTAAGTTGTGTGCACGCTTGCCAAATTTCTTTTATATTTTTAAATTTGTCAAAAATATTTTATTCTGGTTGAAAATACTCGTTCAAAGAATTTATTTTGGAAAATAGAAAAAATATAAAATTATTATGCAAAAAAATACAGGTTTTTATGTAAAAAAATTCCAATTCGAATAAAAACTACATATGGACAAGAAAGAAATCTTCCGATATATGAAAAATTGGTACAATCATATATAAAATCTCCAACACTTCAAATCCCGAGCGCACCCCCAAAATATTATTATTATGTGAGACTATAAAAGATATACACGCTTCACTCCAAGACCGTCAATGACTATCTCAAATTTGGGATAAATAAATCTCCCTCCCTAATTGATGAAATACACAATAAAAGTGTTCACAAAGAATCGTGCCTTTTAACCTTTTAAATTTATAGAAATTGTCATAATCGTCATTTTATCATTTTCATTTATATAGTCGCGGTGATTACATGGAAGATCAATAAAAGTTTATATCAGTTTGGAGGACGAGTACTCGATAATTCAACACTGATAAAATTCAAAATTAAATTGAAGTTCAAAGAGAGAACTCAATCTTTTGTGATCCGACCACTTGTGAAATTTACCTGATTTTGGTAAATTCTATACTTTCAGAAGCACTTCGATACCTTTCATATTTTTGGAATAGTAGTTCAGAGATATGACTCATCTTCCCTGGGGAGATACAAATCATCATGTTTAGCAAGGCAGATTTTACATCACATCACTAAACAATATTGATTAATAAGAAAACTAATATTCACTGCTGCGTGTCAAACGTGTCCGTTAGGTTTCCTTATCATTGGACTCCTAACTCGGGTTGGGAAGCACCGTTTATGTTTAGGTTTTCTCTGAAACCTCGATGATTTGTCCTAGTTCACGACCCTCAGGAGTTCGCAAACCAGAGGACGAACAAGCAGCGAGAGGTACACAAAGTCGTAAAGAATGCAATTTCTCCCCAAAAATTAATAAACAAGTAAAAATACCAGCAGTGTTCCATTCCAAAAATCTCCCTAAAACCCAAACCAATTATTTATGTGACAAATTCCGTAGACCACGTGCATGTATGTCCATAGACAATTTAGGAGCATCCCAACCCAAAAAATTTCAAAAAAAAAAGTCATCAAATGCCTACTAACATCCATAATGAATCTTGTATTTACTCTCCATCTAAACCAAATAGAAGGGTTGCTAGCAAATTTACCTTGCTTGCTTTGACATGCAGCTTTAATCCGTATAAAATTGGTACAACTGCAAAAAAGACGCGCACCAAGAACAGGCATCTTCTGACGTAGAAGAAAAATTCACGAGACAATGACTCATTCGAACCCACACTCAGGAAAAAATGGGCAGCAAATTGAGTTCCCTGCGTCGGATGAGCTCATCTTTGGGAACTGCAATGCACACCGTGACCTGAATGACCATGTAGACAAAACCCAACTGAAACTCCAAAACTAGCAACACTCTTGCTGTTCTGTGCCATTATTAGAATAAACCAAATAACACAAACAGACAGCACAGCCAAGCTTGATTTTACCATTAGAGCCATCTGAAATCATGAAGCAACTGATGCAGCGTTCTCCAGTTTTTGTTTTTCAATCTCGACCCTTCTCTGCTCAGCGTGCTGAGCAACACCATTTGCAAGCGCTCGATAACGGAAATCGAGTGTTTGTGTGAGGTTCTGAAACCTCAATGGATCAGATGCTTGCAAAGCTAAACAAGAAACAAGGCGTGTAGGTGAGAAAATAGTTCGATGGTAAGAAAATGAGTGGGGGTACGAAGTAGCAAAAGGTGCTAGCATTTTACCTTTAATAATATCCACAAAGAAAACAAAAGGGTCAACATCATCAATGGGTGATTGCAACTCTTCATCATCGCTAAAATCGTCATCCGTTTCATCATCATCGTCTGACTCAGTCGGGCGGAAAGACTTAACCTGCAAACTCCAACTATTAGCTGTGGTGGAAAATTTCTAACACCACGTGATCAATCTGACAAAAAATTGCAAAAGCAGACAACCAAATGCATCCAGATGCACAATAACATCAAACGAAGAATCTAATAATATTAATGTCGCCTCTGTTTAAGCTGGCCTTACTCCTCGTTGATTAAAGCTTGGCAGTATTAATAACCTTAAGGTAAGATTAGACAAAATAGACTCTGGTGTGGGATTCATTTAATGTAAAATGGTGTTCGATTTTGATTAATTTTCAAAAGACTTCACGTAATTAAGAAGTTAAAAAATACAAATATTATCTCTCCAGTTTTTTGGTATGTTTCGCTTATTTCAGGAATAAATTGGTCAATTTCTTTTACCTGAATAACCAGATACAGTTTGCATCCCCTCTTTAATAAGATCATAGAATAACTTCATTTAAGTAAAACCCACCCGAGATGCCAATTTTTCAAATTTAAGGTTGTCAGCTTCAACTCCATCCTCGTCATCTACCCCCATTTCTTTGTCAAACTCGTCACCTTCCTCATCCTCATCATCGCTTTGAAAATTATCCATATCATCTTCATCTTCAGCCTCCTTTGCAGCCTCTGCATACACAATAACAAATACATAGGCACATAAAAGACCAAAAGATGCAAGAATAAGCAACTGGGTAATGTGTCTAGGCATTCATTTTGGTAAAATAACAGAAAATGAGCAAGATGTTAAGGTGAATAAATGAAACAACCTGCTACTTGATCCTTGTAGGCAACAAGCAGGTCGAGAGTAGACTTGAAAACGCGCTCCAACGCCTCTCCTGGCAACTGATCGGCAGGGAGAGGGATCAATGACGTTAAGCCCAAGCAGCATACCTTTTTATCTTGTTCCCTGCAACATTAACATGATATGAATCCTTAAGAAAGCCTCTCTGGCAGGAGATGGAGGGAAAATAGAAAGAAACCTAAGTGCATACCTTTTAAAATTAGCCCGCACTCCACTTTTTTTAGTCTGTTCCAACATTTGGAACCAAAGATTAAACATTTCTGTAGCAATGTTAAGCTTTTGCAGAACATTGAGTGCCAAGGGTGCATTATAATACAGAGCATCAGCAACCTGAAGAAAGGAATTGATCATCAAATGGTCAGGCCTCATTTTTCAAATGCTGGACAACAAGCAATCCCTCTAAATTAATGACCCGGACAAATAAAATAGAGTAAAAATTGAAGCAAACAAGTAGCCATCAATGATAGCAGCTACATTCTCAGTTACACAAATGCAACTAGTTAATGAACTTCACAACGATATGGTAAAAGTATTCAGTGTAGGCAGTACACAAAATTATGACAACCCTACGGTGCATCAAGATTCTTCGAAAAACAATTCACTGGAACGAAAAATAGCATACCCCATATTTTGAAAATCACAATTAATATAGAGCCAGATATAAAAACAACGCAATAGAGAGAAAAAAGTTATTTATTGCTGCCACAATCTAAACCACCAAGGGGTCGACCATCTCCCAGATGAAAGGTTGCCTTTCACCAGCAGTCTATCCAATTATGATTCACGCTGAGTGAATATTACATTTTAAAAAATAAAAGTCACCTTAATCAGATGTGAATGCAAAAATAAACAAGAAAGTCCAATGATGTCCAGCAGAACTCTACAGCTAAAACAAATTGCTCCCTGAACCCCGTCACAATCAAGCACATAACACAGAGAAAACAAGAATGGAGAAAAGAAAAAACTATCCTAAAAAGGTATAATCAGAAGAGTTGAACAATTCTAAAGATGGGGACATAGATGAATAAATACTTTCTTCTAAATTCCTTCGCCGTGCATTGCATTGCTCAGTCATAAGAGAAGAATTAGTATTAAATGGTAAAAGAATGAAGAGGCAAGTAAATTGGCATGCTACCCTTGTGCCCACACAACATTGAGTTCAAGTTGATGATGACCAAAACGAAATCAAATATGTTTCCGAAGACAGTAGAGCTTTTTTTAATGAGATAAAATAAACCCCTTTTCCAAACAGTATCACAATTATTACAAGGATGTGATCCTTGACAGGCTAGAAAATACGTCACGGAGAAAAAGCAAAATTTCTTACCACTTCCATCAAGAGACACTTAAGATAAGGTTTCTCTGTGCGACGCAGACGCTCCACAGTGATTCTAATGTAAGGCTCAACCCAGTGATCAACCTGCCCCCTGCAGTTCTGGAACACCACTTGAATGAGCTTAGGTGCCGGTTCAATATCACTATCCTCCAAATTTTTATCACCCATTATCTACAGGATTATGAAAAGGATAAGAAATTAAATTTAAAAACCATTATCTATCTTCTTTTCACATACTTGGTCAGAGGCTATTCTTTGGTAAATAAGGAATTAACTCACAGATGAAATCATGTTCCAAAGGCTCTGCTGGTAGTCTGGTTCCTTACAGGTGAGAAAGTGTACTGTGCTTCTGGATATATAGTTATCTAATGGCACCAATATATCTGTGAAAAATCCACAAGAACCACGGGGACATGAGAAGTTCATAAAAATTGTTTCATTAAGTCCCTATCAATTAGGCCTAATAACACCAAGGAAAAGAATTTTAAGTAGTAAAAAAATTAACATTTGATTTCCATGAAAAAATAGTGATAAAAATGTTTTATACCACAGAAGGTAATTCAAAGATAAAAAGATGTTCCAAGGAAAACTGCCACATAAAGAAGATCGTAAAATTGAGTTAAATACGTTAGCAAATAGCAAGTAATTTGCTTTATAAGGCACTCGACGCTTACTCCTTGTGGCACGCCTCGCAAGAGCCTTTTATGAAGAACTTGAAAATTTACTAACCTTACTGAAGCATACACATCAAAGCATAAGGCTGAGGTATGCATTTGAGTACCTAGCCTTCTCCAGGCTTTTTGTTATTATACTTCAGCTTTTAGATTGGTTTCCACAGCCTAGAAAGTTTTAAAGGTTTTCTGGGGTAATTTAAACGCAAATCAGTAGTAAAAATTTGAAAAGAAAGAATTGGGGACGAGAGACTAGAGCAAGTGACACGAGCAGCCCTAGCCTCATACAACTGAAGTGCAATAAACTCTTCTCCGAAGTTGCAATTTTCAGTAGCACGCAGACAGTGATAAGGCACCTACAACACATAACTTCACTTTTTTCTTTCTATAATTTCCTCTTGTCTCTGTATTTTGGTTTTCCTTCTGTCCATATTTTTCTTGTTTGCCTATGTAGAAGATACTTTGTAGGGAAGGGGATGGAAACATTGCAAGTGGAAGAAGAGGAAAAAGACTGAAGAACCTTGATAAACTGAGGAGAAACAATACGGATTTTCTTTTATTTAAACAATAACAATTCCAGAGCTATATTTTGACGAGTAACCAAACTACCACCACCTAAATTCACATATTACGGCTAGATCAAACTGCTAATTAGCAGCACAAAATCAGCTAAATAATTACAATTACTCAAAATTAGCAAACTAGACAACTATAATACACAGCCGATACTAATAAAACTGATAGTAACGAGAATAGAACAATCAAATGTGCCAATGATTCTCTTAAAAAGAGATTCTATAAGTAGAGTATAGAAGACTTTTAGAGATTTTTTAGTTCTAGTAAAGTAATAATACATTACAATTTTGTTGTGTCATCATTAATTTTACGATTTAATATTTGCTACTCCGTTGATCTATTTAAAGTAGCAAGTTAAACTTAATTTTGTTAAATTGTTTTGTTATGGATTTTCAAGATGGTTCATGGTTTATTATAAGCACAATTTGTATTTTTTTTATATTTTTTAATTATTATATTGGCTTGCATTGAGGCTTACGCTTTTCAAATCACATAGGTACTCAATAGAGCCATTTAAACACTGGAGCAAGTACATAGGAACCAACAAACTTCAAAAGGCATGGGTGAACATACCAAAACATTACATGCATATATAAAAAATCATTAGTGGGACAGAAGTTGGACGGAAATTACAACTTTACTAGACAGAAATGTCGTTCGTAGGCAACCAACAATCAGCACTAGGAAGCATATATATTCAATAAGATCACTTTTAAAAATTGCTCCTTCCGAACGGCAGAAGTAAATCACAAGAAATCAGAATTTCTTTTTTAATAAATGATTTTACCTGTTAAAAAGCCTATGCAGTCATTGTTCGTAATAAACTAACTCAGAAATCAACTAAACACGATTCCTTCAGTCATTCAACAGGTTAAGAAAACTAATTCACAGATAAATTATCTGGAGGAAACAATAATAAAACGCATGGAGTAATTGCAGATGTACATACTTTGGAAGAAATCAATTGCCCAATCAGCCAAAGCTTCCATCATCAACGGCCAAAGACTCCACATGTCCATGGATATTGTTGGGGAGAAAAATGTCATATATGACACTATCTCCAAAACTTCCTCGAAGACCTCTGCAAAATCATGCATTTTTAAGAAGGGATCCATAAAACTTCATCCAACAACAGAATTTTCCAACAAGCAATACGATTTTTTTGGTCACGTTAACCCAAAAAATTTCAGCCATAAACTTTCCTTTAAGACAAATACACTCCCTTCATTACCCACACCCAAGGACAATCTCTCCCAAGTTTTTCATTTGTATGAGAAACATTCCAAGTCAAAAGGTGAAGATATCTTGATTCATTTTCAGGTACAATATTAGTTTAACCGAAAGCAACTATACATCTGAGATGGAAAAATTAATAGCCAGCATTTATATTTGAAACACCGAAGTAATATCTTTCATCTAACACTGTCCTTTTTAGGAGACCCTCAATACTTGCATCTTTGTTATGTAATTCATTGGGGAAATTGAATTTAGGACAGATGGTATAAATCATATGGTATCAATAATATGCTCAACAAGATGATTAGTAATGTCAAAAAGGATAAGTACCTTGTCCATCAGTTGTCAGCATCCTACGCATTATAGGGAGTAGAGTTGGTTCAATGTGTACAAACAGATGAGGGAGCCTGCTGACTGACTCAAGGATTGTGCTTATTGCACGCAAACAACCAACAGCTGCTAAAGCACCAGGATCATCACCTTCCTCATCTGCTTCAGCAGTGTTCATACACTTCCAAAATGCAGCAGCCTAAAATAAATAATACATGATTCAGTGGATAGAACAGATTCAGAAAACAAGAATTCAGAAGATTAACAATCCTGGTCTTACCAAATTCTGGCATAATCCAAGAGCATAAGGAGCCATTTCTTCTCCGAACTTGTCCACTATTGTCTCAAGAGTAAATACAAGATCTTCATTCTCAACTTCATTCATAAGTTTGAAGAACTCTAAATAGGATTTCAGAAGGAAAGTGTATTCAGTAAGAAGGCTGCTGCTCGATAATGAGTAATAGGAGTATGACTTTGGCAAATTACATACCATCAAGTAACTGGGGAAGAATAGGTCGAATTTCACCCAAATCTGCACAAGAAAATGACAGAGACATTGGATGAGCATCCACTTTCAAGTTACATGGTAGATACAAATTACAAATGATTCCTGGAAAATTGAACCTTCGCAGGCTTCAACAAAAGAGCGCAATGCAAAAACAGAATCAACGCGAACAGGAAGTTCTGGATCACGCATCCCGGCAACAACACTGTGCAATGCTTTACGGAAGTTATTCGGATCTGAGAAGTTAACATGTGCATATTGCCCTGCAACCCATGCTGCCTAATATCCAAAAGGTTGGAGCAAGAAGGGCACAAAAGTGTAAGCTCATAACTCAAGAAAGAAGTATGAAACAAGGAACTTAAAGTAGATGACCAAGGACTAGTTATGAAACCAATCCATCAATAATCATGCAAAAGTCATAATATGAATGTTCACTCCAGAAATGCACAGCCAAATGAGATATATCTAACATGAACTCTATGCTTCTATACACAAGGAAAACGAAATCTGTGTCGGGGAAAATGCTTTACTAATATACGGTAGCAGAAAGGTTTGGCAAGTAATATAGCACGCCAACAGGTAATCAAATAAGAGATTGAAGCAACACACCTTGGCCCTAAGATGCCCCACGGGACTGCTGAATTCAGGGAACACATGCTGCACAAGCATACGCTCAAGCTCCAACTTGTAAGGCTCAGTCTGCTTCAGTTTATCGCACAATGCACCAATGGCTAGAAGGGCACCATCCTTTTGCCTATAGGGCTTGTATTCAACTGGCGTCTCATCATATCTATAGGTAGAGAAAATGAGGTTGATCATCATTCAGAGATCTAACTGTGTGAACTGCGTAAAGAATTCGCTGGGTGACATGTACCTCTTAAAAATCTCCACGACGAATAATATGAACTTTCGAAGATTCTCTTCCCCACGCCTTCTAACCAACTCACTCACAAAATCCATTGCAGCAGTTCTAGGACTATATAAGTCTTCAATTATATCTGTAGTAACATAATAAGTAGATGAAATACTCAACACAGTTTGGGATTACAAAGAACCAGAGATAACACTAAGTTCAATCAAAAACCAGAAGCTCAGACACACCGTATCCCTTCCTCACATACTCATGTGGATCTTCATCCCAGAGCTTTTGATCATTGTCATTGAAGCACATGAGTGGAAAGATGATCTCAAACAGAACAACATCAAGTCTTGGTTGCAGCCGAACGTACATGTTACTTTTTGAGATACTGTATGATAGACAAAACTGAATCAGGCCAAGAGCATTGGCTAATGTTACAATCAAATCATCATACTTGAAGCAGTACAAATATCGTTATCAAAAAATGGAGCTGATGCAGCAAGAGGTGGCTTTCAAAAGGATATCACAAAATTGAAACATGGTATTACACATATCATATGACATCAACAGTCCTTCAGCAGAATGTCAAATCTCGAAAAAGATTCAAAATTTCTATAATTTGCAGAATGTTCAAAATCATCCTCTCTAATCTGTATCCTAAAAACAAGAACATTTCCCTCCCATAAGTCACAGGATAAATGTCCCATTCCAGAAGAGGAAAGGATAGCACTAACTTACACGTGTTTCGCCATAATATTTACGTTACAATGGAAAACTATTTTATAGTATGTTTTGATGCTTGCATGCAAGTTCTATGCAGAACGTCAACAGATTACGTCTTAGTTCAGATGATACATCTGTAAAAGGATTTTTTTTCTTTTTTTCCATTAAGCCCATGTTTGGTTTACCTAAAAAAGTTGATAGAAATCTAAGATAAAAAACACCAACAGAAAAAGAAAGGACAAGTAGTTAAGATTTTTCTTTAAACTAGTATGGTTAATGTGCGTTGCATGTTAGTTAGTTGTTTAATGTTGAAAATAA
>CAIGRP010000642.1:0-20101 GCA_903798385.1 Fraxinus cuspidata
TTACTTAATTTCAGATACTTTTACCCGCTCTAATTCTACGTTAAATAACATTTAAAATTTTACACAGTTGGAGATCCCTACGAGTAAAATCAAAGAGGGTGGATAAAGGAAAGGTTAGGGATGAAATCGGAGAGGATGTGGCAAGCAGATTTTCTAGAGCTGAGCTCGGGCTACGTCGTCGTCTTGGATTTCCAAACAATTTCGAAACTAGTTAAATTTGGTTAACCACCTAAGTCTTGAATTAAACATTAAACCAGCAATGTGTTAAGAATTGAGGTTCCATCTTAAAAAGTCAACCTTGTTAAGAGGAGTAACTCAATCCTTTATAAATTGGTTTATGTTTACATCTTTATTCGATGTGGGATTCTATCCCTTAATACAATGCATGACCCAACTCATTCTCGAGATGAGTTGGGAGAGCCAGGGCAATCCGTGCGCAACTCATGGCATTTCTATAGAGTTTGCTTAGATAGGTAGGCAGTATATGGGCATGTGACATTTCTTCCATGCCTGAACAATGTAAACCCACCTCGATTGATGGTATTCGGTTCTTCGATTTTGGGTCTAGAATTGGAAATCGAACCGAATCTGTCGCTTCTCGATTCAAATATCCGTTCGGATATTTAACTTATGAAAAATCGCTCGGTTCGGTTCGNGTGGGATTCTATCCCTTAACACAATGCATGACCCAACTCATTCTCGAGATGAGTTGGGAGAGCCAGGGCAATCCGTGCGCAACTCATGGCATTTCTATAGAGTTTGCTTAGATAGGTAGGCAGTATATGGGCATGTGACATTTCTTCCATGCCTGAACAATGTAAACCCACCTCGATTGATGGTATTCGGTTCTTCGATTTTGGGTCTAGAATTGGAAATCGAACCGAATCTGTCGCTTCTCGATTCAAATATCCGTTCGGATATTTAACTTATGAAAAATCGCTCGGTTCGGTTCGGTTCGGATCCGATTCGGTCCGGTTCGATTCGGGAGTTTTGTCCAACCCTACAACAAATGCGTAAGAGGAAAACGATACTCCGTTCAATGTAGAATTGAAAGAACTTTTCTTTGTTCCACCGCTGAATTTACAATGTTTGGTTACGATGTTTTTCGAACCGGCTTCCCTGACTAGCCTATTTCTTGTTCTTAAAAACCCTAGGCCTTCGTTTGATCATAAGATTAATTCAATCATCTTTTTTATTTTTTTAGTTTAATTATTGATAAAATAAATTGAAATTGACGCACTGGTGTCAATGTAGATACTTGAGCACGGAGCCCTATCCTGAAGCCAATATGAAATTCTCAATGCAAACAACATTAACCCTTTTCAACTGGCATAGAAGGATCTAAGGTCCCATTTTAATTTCATAAAGAAGTTTGATTTGCTATAACCCAAATTAAGGAAATTAAGTCATTATTACTACAAATTACCTATTGTTTAAGTTTCCCAAATCCGCACTAAATTATCATTTTTGGGTGTTCTTTAGAATTTGTTGGTCATTTACTTAGACTCTAGAGTTGAGAGTAAATTTGTCCATGTAAATAGAGGGAGGCTGCGTTGGAGTGAGTTCTTTCTTAATCAATAGTAATATTCAGATTTCATGGAGTTATATTTCAATTCTTGAGAATTTAATTATTTCTCAAAGGTTTGGAATTGATTATTCTTCGAAGCTAGATATTTCAGTTTTGTTCATTCACCTATAATTGCTATGTATATATACTACTAAGTACTCTTCATCGTGAGTAAAACTATGGATTCCGCCATTTCCTTTATAAAATAGTTCTAATAAGAAAATTACTTAAATGGAAATCATCTGATTTTGTCCTATGCTCAAATTCGTGGAAATTTTTGTGAATCATCGTTTGAAAATCAAATTTTTTTAAGTGTAGCTTTGTGAAATGAAAAAGCCATACATACAAGGGAGTTTCACAGGGAGAGGTGGCATTGTTGGATTGGCTGATGGGAAAAAAAAAATTTAAATTGATCAATGCAGTGTTGACACTTAGCATCTGACAAAAAAACTGTGAAACTCCCCAATACTCGTAACATTGATCAATGCAGTGTTGACACTTAGCATCTGACAAAAAAAGTGTGAAACTCCCCAATACTCGTAACATTGTTGTTATGAAATACCTTTTAACATTCATTTTACGGCTTTAGGTATTACTTAATAGCAACTATAAGCTCTCTAATTTTATTATTATTATTATTATTATTATTGGTTGAATCTAATATTGGGAGTTTGGATTGGATTTCCTTCTCGGGTTTAATCCAATTTTCTTTCTTTCTTTTTTCTTTTTTTTGGGCGGGGGGAGGGATTAATCTATGTAGTTCACCTCATGCCCCGAAAATCTCAGAACCGGCACAGTACAGGAGGTTATATTGATCAAGGGGATCACTTAATATGGTGGCTACTTTTAAGCAGAAGATATGAAACCTTATGGTAGACCATTTGTTCATTTATTTCCTTCAGTTTGTCATACAAATATAGCAAATACGTATCCACTTCTTGATAATGAGAATGGAAATTTGGAGTTCTTGATAGTATTTGTACAAGGCACGGTAATAAAATTCTTTTGTTTACCGAACACTCAAATACAAATTTTGAGACGTACAATAATTATTATGAAACAAATATTTATAAAACTGAAATGTAAAAGAAGTTGTGCCAAGAAGTTGATTCTCTTAAAAACACAGCCAATACTTAGTTCTCGTAGGAAAGAATAAAGAAAGAAAGATTGTAAGAAAAACCAAGTTCATATAAATGTAATTGATCTATTCCCACTTGCACTTCAACTGGTGAGTGTGCAAGAAACTGTACGTCATTACCAAACTTCCGTCCATTCTTTTTAGAACAAATCTTTCAACCAAAACATAGCAACCAAACTCCTTCCACACTCGACTTTCTTTGAATTTTTCGACTCTGTTAATCTTTACTTGCCAGTTTTCCTCGTCTTGCCTTCCACCCCTATTTTGCTCCCATTTCATTCTTTGAATGATTTCCGTTCTTAACCCAAATGCTCGTTTCCTTGCCGTTGTGGAAACTTTTAAACCACATCACCCCATCGACAAAGTTGTTCTTATGCCATGCTGCTTTCTTTCCATCAACATAAACCTGTTCATTTTCGAGAGGAACATCAATTAGGACAGAATTTCCTTGATTATTTTCATTCTTGCGCGTAAAAATCTGCTCCCATCTTTTCTCAAATGTCATCTCGTAATACATTGATATTTTCACCTGATCTTTCAATGATCCTTCCTTAATAAACATGAAGGGACAATACCATTTCCCAACACCACCGGCTTCAGAACTCTTACATGATAATGGGAAGTCGAATTCTGGAAGACGAACACGAAGTTTGGAGTTAAGACCTAGTGCTTCGTCCAATTTAAAGTGTTCAGGAGTTTTGGTGTAAATTGACCATCCTTTCCTTCTCAAGAAATTTGGAGGAAAACCATCAGGTCCAACAGATTTCACAAAGAAGTAACCCCTACAGGTGCATAGAGTTTCATATGGACATATCTCAATTTGCTGATAAATGTTTCAGGATCCAATTGCCTCGGTTTTACATCTTTAACGCAGCGACAAAAACAACAGGTGGACATGTCTTCCTCCCTCGAGCAAATGAAAACTTCCCTGAAAAGAAAATTTGACAAAATTTAGGCAAATCCCACAAAAATATTCCATAAACAATCTTACTTTGTTGTATTCATTAGTTGACTTTAAAACAATAGCAAAGCATGTCCAAGTTCATCAAACAAACTATAAGCTTATAAGAACTGAGAGGTTTTACCCTTTATGATTCCCGTGTGGTTTAATGGCATAGTACCGATTGGAAGACACTGGTTGATGGAGAACTGGAATCAATAAAACTGGGTTATGAGAAACATGGGCGCTCTCACCAGAACTTTGTACATAGCGGACAGTCAATTCCTTGTTCTGAGGGAAAGGCAGGTTCCTGAGAGATCGATTTTTGCACAATCCAAAACAAGAGTAAGTCTCAGATTCTTCATCTTGGATTATTAAGTAACCTGTATTAGGCCCATCGGGAGGTATCGCAAGATAATCTGGATACTTCAGGCAGTGAGAGAGGCCTTGTCACATACATATCTGCCAAAAACCTGTTTTCTTCTACATTTTTCCTCTGTAATCTTTATCAAGTATTCTTGGATTTGAACTTCTCAATAGCTATGGATATTTACAGCAAACTGTTGAATGGTATAATACACACACATACACACACAGAGAGAAGGAGTCTTTGAACTCAAATTGCTTAGACAATTTGATTTTGTCAATAGGATAAGAATAAATAAACTTCAATAAATTCGCATCATTAGTAGTATGTCTCAAGCTGATTGGCTACAGGAGCCTGCAAGTATGTTTGTTAAAGACAGAATAGTCAACGGGCCGGAATTGCTGTTTCAAGAAAATCTATAGGAGTTTCTTGGGTGTTCAGTTAAGCACGAGGGATGTAATTTGTAAATGGTCAATCAGATAACAAAAAAAAATATATGGATATTTTAGTTCATCTAAGAGTATATGTTCTTTAACACAATTAAAAAGGTTTCAAGCCTATATGGTTAATCAAGACTTTGTCAACTTCTGCCAAATTTTCAGGTTGTGTGGATCGCAACTCTCATTAATATAGACAGATTCTTCATGGAAATTCATCAGAACATCTTACTCAAAATTTTGCAATGAAAAAAATGCGACACGAAGAGAGAGAAATTAAACTAAAGAACAAAATTAGATTGTAAGAAAAACTGGTGCACATACTTTTGCCCTTAACCTTAATGGATATATGGAAGAATACAAGTATTATTTGAACTTATTCTTGGAATTAACAGACAATTAACTAATCAAGCCCTGAATGAGAAACCAGAAAAATAAGGCACTGATAAAAAGTCCCTATCGGACACTCTTTGATTTCGATTCATTAAACAATTAGCTTCAGCTAATCGGCGGCATGCTGATGAATTTGCTAAGTAGGAGAAGGCATTTTTTTGTCTTTTAGGCCAGTGAGTGAGATTACTGCTCATTGCAGTCACCTCCGAGGATATAATACTCTTGTTACTATACAGCAAACCAATGATTGACTCTGTTTTGCACTTTAGCTGATGAGTGTGAAAGAATTTATACGTAATTTCAAACTTCCATCCATTCTTTTAAGCACAAATCTTTCAACCAAACTCCTTCCACCCCCCAACTTTCTTTGAATTCTTCCACTCTTTTAATCTTCAGTTTCCTTTCGTCCCAGCCTAGCCATCCACCCCTTCCTTTCAACTATTTCATTCTCAATCCGATACTCCTTTCTCCACCGTTGCAAAAACCTGTAAACCACATCACCCATCAATAACATTGTTCTCGTTCCACATAGCTTTCTTTCCTCCAACAAAAACAACTTCTTTTTCGAGAGTAACATCAATTAGTACAAAATTTTGTTGATTTTTCTCATTCTGGCACGTAAAAATCTTCTCCCGTGTTTGCTCAAGTGCCATCTCGTAATACATTGGTTTTTTAAACTCGATTCTTCAATTTCCCTTCCTTGACAAACATGAAAGGACAATAACACTTCCCCACACAAACAGCTTTATAAACATTGAAGGATAAAGGGAAATCAAATTCTGGAAGACGTGAACAAAATTTGGAGTTGAGACCTGGTGCTTCGTCTGATATGAAGTGTCATGGAATTTTTGTGGAAATGGACCATTGATTTCTTTTTAAGAAATAAGTAGGAAAACCATCAGGTGCCAGAGACTTGGCATGAAAGCTACTTCTATTTCCTTGGCAACATATCCCAAACTGCTGATAGATGTTTTGGGATTGTAATGGCTTCGATTTTACATTGCTAACGCAGCAAAACAAACACCAGGTGGCTGCCTAACTTTCTCTCTCGAACAGATATACGCTTCCCTGAAATTCTAATCAAATACTCCTCATTCTTATTACAATCATAAAATTCAAGTTCATGACTGAAATATTGTGCTGTACATTACATACCCTTTATGCTTCCCTTGTGAATTAATGGCATAATACCGATTCAAAGATAATGGTTGATTGAGAACACAATTTTGCAAAGAAATTGCCCACGAACTGAACTCTTGGGCTGGCTAAAGGGAGGTTTGAACAACCAACCTGAGCCTTTTCCTCCTGTGTGGTGTTGGAGTTACTGTACATCCTCTTATGGGCATCTAGATCAATCCGTAAGACCCTCGAGACTGTGCAGTAGTTTCCCTAATATAAATGAGGATGCAAAAGTGGTTTTGAAGATACCATATTTACGTCCAATTTTACACCACTCCTCATTTTTAATAGGAGAAAGCATCCTTGCTTTCGTAATCTATGATTATTCTTATATTAGATGCTCTTTTTTCCAATTCCAACCTTCTTTTGTTTCATCAAAGATGAATTTTTTTCTTTATACTCTTCCCTTGTGGCTTGTAGATTACGATAAACATCCATGCTTTAGTCGCATATAAGCTCACTTCCGTCGGCTTTAACACGATTCCATCAATGAATCTGATATATTTCATCTTTGGCTTCCTGGTACGTGTGATTTGTGGCTGCATTTTTTGTTTTCTTTTTCTTGCATAAGAAAATAAAGGCTTTTCTTTTCCCTTTCTATACTTCTGTTTGCCCCTTGACAGCTTTTGCTCAACTGTGCCCGTTTTATTTACGACACTCGGGATGAAGGATTCATTGAGACCACCAAAATGACTGGAGGCTGCCATAGAACCATACAACAAACCATGTAACATATTATACTTTTAATAGATTTTGATAAAAGTAGAATAAATTTGTTATTCAAAAGCTATAGTTCCTACAAAATATGTAATTAAAATTAATTGTTGACTTTGACTTAATCTCTACCAAACAGTGGCTAAGATGTCTACCGATCTGTTTGGCTAAGATGTCTACAGATTGACAAATCGCAACGAAGCCATTACTCAGTTAAATTACTTTGTACATGAGTGCAAGCTAAGCTCACAATTTTTCCTGGCGCCGCAAAAGATGCAAAAGTGCGGTCCCAAGCTGCAGGAATGCAATGGCATTAGTGTTCATTTTGATTACAAGTACAAAACTTTTTCATGATGCAGAACTTTGGGTAATTCATTTCTGTTGTAATAGCTTGTCCCTCTGGTATTTTGAAGTAGCAAAAACTTGTAAGAAAGAACAAAATCTTACAAAAAAATTATTCTAATTCTAAATAATGGTAAGGATTAAAGATGACAATTAACTCAAAACGAAATTAAAATCCTAATTTAATTGAAATTTATAAAATTATCCGGAATTACAAAAAAATGTGTTTTTGAATCCCTAAAAGATGGAATTGAGCCAAAATAGGCTGTAAATCATGGGCAAAGCCTATGAGTTTTACCCACTGGATCATTTCAGTTCAAAATAGACACAGAATTCTTAGAAAATGGACACTTCAATAATTTTTTTTTTTTCCAACTCCAATCCCACTTTTTCATGAACTCTTCTTTTTGTTTTGCATCATTTCTTTGCAATAATATTAGTGTACCCAAATATGCTGCACTATAAGTTACATTATGCAAAACATGTCCAACCGTACGGCAACAGATTCTTGTTAAGAATAAAATCTTCGAACAAAAAAAGGGTATCCAGTAGACTCCAATCTTGTGGCATTTTCTGTTAAGTTTCCAGCTAGAGTACGTTTTCTGGAAGTTGAGCCGATACATAGAACCATAAGATACATAAAAATGGGACGAGTGAATATAGTCGGAAGGAGTAACATGAAGCAAAATCATGAAAGGATAAAAGAGTTTATCGCGTACCCAGATGAAAATGTAATCACAGCTCAAGCTTCTTTCCTAGTTATCCTGCATTCGACATTGAAATGTGTTAAAAAGGCAATTTCTTTAATAGTACTCAAATGCTACACATTTTGAGGAAAATAAGGCTGCAGAAAGGAATTCATTCAATAGACGCTAAACATAGACATCTTGAAGCAGGTTTATGTATAGAACTGACAATCAACCGACAACCTATACGGATTTGGATGTATAACAGAGAGGATTAATGTCAAATTGTCCCCCTGAAAAGTTGCATCTACAATGATGTCAATATGGGGAGATCCCTAACGTCAAATGACTCAAATCGAACTGTCTTCACAAAATTATATAAATCTTAAGGGATCTATTCAAAATAGACACGTCAAAGACTAAACATCTCACCTGAAACAGTAAATACCCAGTGCCGATGTAATTTCATGAATGACTGATGTAGCAAAGTGCATATAGAGTGAAGCTGAGTACAGCAAAAGTAAAACAATATGTTAAAATTAACGTAATGCAGAAGGTGAAGGTAACAGTAAATGGAAAAGCTGTACAAAGAATGAAAGGAAGTCTTGGGCAAAATTTTCCAAGCAGTAAATACCAAATAAACCCCAAGAACAAGCGGTGCAACGCACTAAAAAAATTAAAAACTGAAATTGAATATCTGAACTAGCAATTAAAAAAGATGTCTTCGGGGTACTCTTCCTTTCTATTCAAGAGTGAAGGTAAATCAAAAGAAGCAACTTAAATGATGCCCACTGTAAATCTGCATGCTTGAATGAACATTAACTCATTAATGCAGAAAATGCCCTACCTGTGTATACACAGTAACCAAGAAGAACCCAGAACTCATCAACTAAAGGAACTCTGCGACAATAACAAGACTTCATGAGTGATAAGAAATCAAATAAAATATTACATATCCTCCAAGCTCTAGTTCAAAATGTGAACAGTAAAGAAATTTATAAGCTGAGAAGCCAGCACACCCGTCATTTAGTCTGGCAGTGAGTGCATTTGCAATGGCGAAAGGCAGATAAAACAAAGACTGCAAAAGATAACATTAAATCAGACAGGATCCAGTATACCTGTGGCTTTGATACGATATAATAATTAACCTTTATCTAGCCCCTTCTCAAATTTAAGGCAATCTCAATTCTAACAATTAAATTGGAAAATGGAGCCATGCACACCAATATGCAGAAACAACAATAAATCGAAAGTGTACCAAGCCATTATCACAATTTTATACATCATCTTTAAATAGAACTTGATAATATTTTAAAATCTATATCTGATCGACAAGACAAGACAAGGCTCGTGAAGCACCAACAGAAATATAATGCAAGTTCAGGCAATATAACTACAAAATATAATAATACAGTATCCAATCTATCAACCATATCATTAAACTTTAGGCCCTTTTGCGGATAAGAAAACCCTTTTCACAACAAGATAATTACATGATCACATAATGTACTATTTCACCATATGCAACCAGTAGATGCGTACCATGCACATATTAGTTTTCAAGCCCTTGGGTTCATCACACAGGTGAGCCAGAATCATCCTTCCCTGAGAAACAATGTTTTCTTAGAAATAACATGAGAGAGTTCATCATCCATAAGGTTACAGGCACAGTGCTAAGTAGGAATTTCACAAACCAACTTAATGACCTATACAATAGCACAAGCATGACACATGAACCATGATGACAAAAAATACCTAAACCAAAGCATTTCAAGTGCCGTATATTCACAGGATACCAAGAGTTATTTCCAAATTTTGCCAACAAAGCATAGAGTCTCTTAGGCACTAAAGAAAAGTAACAAGATACGGCAGTTCAAATATAACAGTATTTCTTGCAGAAGAATTTAATTAACAAGAACGAGATAGTCACAACTCCAACAATCATCTACAGATATCTTACCACGAGAAATCCAAATGCAAGCCCAGTTCCCACTACAACGAGATGCGGATAGTTGCCCATTAGATCAGTAGGAGATAAATAATCCCTGAAAAGTAATGCTCAATAACAGATCGTATTAAATTCTAGAGAAAGAAAAGGAGATGACGCCAAATCAGACAGAAAGAGACATACCATATGAGGACTCCAGCCAATAGCACAACAAATGGATAAAGCTGTCAAAAAATGTAAACAGATTATTAATTCAGAAAGTAGAAAAGAAATATTAAGGGTATTATCCATTAGAAAAGAAATATTAAGAGTATTATCCATGTGTCCAATATATATACCATTGCTAGAGCTAGCAGCAAATTTCCTTTTCTTGCTTGAACAACCTTGTGAACATTGTACACACTGAAAAGAAGCATAGCAAACTTAAAAAGTGTACTCAAGCTTGCTATTGCACAAAAATAATGCAGAAGCAGCAAGTGAACTAGAGCTCAGAAAGTGTTCTAAGATGATTAAACTAAATGCTTACAAAGAAAAAGGAAAATAAGCACTACTTCAAATTATCAAAAGTCCCTTTAACACGCATCTTGCTCTGGCTGAGCAATAAAAACAATGACTGAAATCAATTTCTGACAGATTCTTTTTATTTATTTACTTCTTTTGTAAAACAAATCCTTTTTAAGGACTACTAACATAAATCTAATTGCAGAAATGGCATAATAGATGATGTAAAAATAAACTTAAACCCTTCTCCGACATACATAAATCTAATTTCAGAAATGGCATCATAGATGATGTAAAATAAATAAACCCTTCTCTGAAATTTTAAAGAGTAACAGGCTCCATGAAGCATAGAACACCTGTGGATTGTAAAATAGATACTCCAATTCATTTAAGAAACTTCCTGCCAAAGAACAGATAAAATAGCTTCTTTCCCTTTTAACTAAAGAAAATACTCACTTAAAGGAGACTGTTGGTATAACAGCAAAGACTATCATCAGAAACAATGCAGCTTTGTACATCGGGACGTCTGCAGAAAGACAAAAGGGAAAGAGATGATAAGATGTAGATTCTAAATATCATTTAAAAATAAGAAATAGAAAGGTGCAAAATAGAAAGGTGCAAAGTCTACCGAGGAACAATTATGAATATACTAAACGATCAAACCAGGAACAGTGAGCCTAACTTTACAATCTAATGCTATACAATACAATTTATAACCATCATAATTGGTAAATGACAACATAAAGAACACAATAATTAAAATGAAAAAATGCATATTTGAGTGAAAAACATTCTTTAATTATTATCAGCCATTGATTGTTTAATGTTCCTTTTCCATCTCTTTATTGTTTGAGACTCACCATTTACAATTGGAATCCAACTCAAGAAAGGGATACATTTTCCAAAATGTTGGGCCCACCATTCAGAACCTAAAAAGAAGCATAGAATCTCAACTCATTGTGTATGGTTGCATGTAAATAAACATAAGAACACGAACCAAAGCACTTAGAGAAGTGAATCAACCAAAGCATTACCAACAATAGCTGTGAAGAAATGAACCACATATATCAACATAAGGCCTTCAGTAGGTCCATTTATCGCTGGAAGAATGAGGGTATTGGTAAAATAGCTGCACAAATTCGGTAATATAAAGTAAATCAATATCAATGTAACAATGTAAAGAAATTTGGGAGTAGGTCACCGGTGAGAAGAAAGTTATTTACAACATGCAAATTTCCATAAAAAAAAATACATGATCCAGAAAAATGAATGCTGAAAAACATCATAATAATCATCGAAAATATAAAAGTGCATGAAAAACTAAGGTTTATCTTATAGCATTGAGAAAAAATAACCTTTTTTCGCTTCAATTAATTTTACGTATTAACTAAAATATGATTCCCATGTCTTTAGGACCCATAGTGAACCAGATCTACTTGAGGATATGAAGAAAAATTACTTACTAATGCTTCCCACTAGAAGAGGAAAAGGGGAGGAGAAAGCAAAGGTTCTATACTTGCTGACAGTATAAACAAATGACAAAACAAATTCATGCAATCCAGTGTTTTTTGTCCACTTACTGTTCCCATGTGGCACAGTAAAAAGGAACTGCTGATATAACCCAGAACCAGAATGTATGCCGTCCACACATTGCGGTGCTCCCAAATGCCAAGGCCTCAAACTAAAACATTTACAATGAAACTTAGTACCATTGTCATCACATAACATCTAGAAATAACTAAAAAGCCGAAACGTACCGCACATGCTAGAGCATCACATCCTGCAATGATGCAGAGGTAGAGATATTTGTTAAGAATATAGCAATCATGTAACATAAAAACAAGAAGGCAGTGATGAAAAACGAGATAAAAATGAAATAAATAAAGGAATATCACCATGATCAAAAAGTTCTCCCAATGGACTAGAAGAATTTGTTCTTCTTGCTTGCTTTCCATCAACAGCATCGAAAGTCTTGCATGTATTTAAAAGTTAAAAGTTAAAAGAAATACTGAATACTGAAGATAGGACGAAGCTCTCAATTAAAATCATATCTGAAAAGTCCAGGCATTTAGGGGTTCATTTTGTGTTTCAATTTTGTGTTTTGAGTTTTGAATTCATTTTGAGTTTTAAGTGTCCATTTTGACATTGTTGAAAATGTGTTCTTTTGGGCATTTTGAAAAATTGTTTTGAAAATACCAAAAACGCGTATTGAAAATTTTGACTTGACTATTACTAAAAACACCAAAAACGATTTTCTTTATAAATTTTTAACTTGTTTTCAAAAACACGTTTTCGAAAATGGGAAAGAGAACGCGTTTTCACTGTTTTGGAAAATCGAAAATAGAAAACGGCTTGAAAATGATATAGAGAACAGACTCTTAGCAATGCAAAAAGTATAACTCGTGACTTTACATATTAAGTGAATAAGTAATAAATGCTTAGGGCATGGTCCGTATGGATATCAAAACATCTTGTCTCCCGCACGTGTAAAGTCACAGCAGAACATAAACAAAATCAGAATTCCATTTTGAGGCACCTGATTGCAAATTCAACATGGCCAATCACATGTAAATGGGATATCAAGTTGCACCTAAAAACCTCCAAAACTACTATAGTAACCAAAACACATATTGCAAATAGAATTATCCTCTCATACCAAATTTGTGTAATTTACTTTCAGGTATATTATGTCCTTCAATCACAGACAGTTTCACCAAATAAAAACAGAAATGGTGCTTATAGAATCTTGAACATACTTGATATAAGAATAGAAGTAATCCGTGGGCAAAATTAACCCATCTTGGAGGAGGCGAATCCAATTGAGGTGAATATATCTGCAAAAGACGCATCTAATGAGAAAAATAACCAACAGTCAAAAAAAAAAAGTTCCAACCCCAAAACTAATATTTTACGATAGAGCCATTTGCCATTACATTAGAACACAAACTTTCAATATGGTTTGTCATCTAAAATACATTCATCAACCAAAATCATGAACGCAAACTTAACTGTTGAAAGGACAAAAAGAGGCAAGGCACATCTATATGAAGGTATGCGCCACTTCCCCATCAAAAATTCAGATGATCTATTCTAAGGGATTCGTATAGGTCAGTGATTGAACACCTGCCTTCCCTTAGTCGGTGCTTAACTAAACATCATGCCTATAACAAGTTCTCTAAATAACTCTCCATATAATTAATCTTTCTCCTTTCCTCAAACTACTTCTATAGACGAAGTTTTAACAAGAACACTGCCAAAAATTACAAGAAATTACATTGGAAAAAAGGATTGCTGAATTTATGTATGTAACTTAATTTTAAAGAGAACGCCACTTGGTATGCATATTCAAATATAAGAAATCCAAAAAGGAAAAGAGTGAAAAAACAGTTAGGGGATTGAATTTCAACAATGAATGTTCCGTCAATTGAAATAAGATAAGTTCGTTAATTGGCAAAAGACCACTTCATTCACACACACACAGAGAGAGAGAGAGAGATTACTCACATAGCCAAGCAATGCAGATGTAACCAAAAACGTGAATCCTGTAAGTGTTATCTGGTACGTGAAAAATGAATATAAACTTATGAGTGACAAGCAGAGAATAATATATGAGCTATAGTTGATACCCAAATAGGATAAGATAGTTTGCAAGAACACGTACCATGTTAGGTCTGAAATCATCCCGTACATGCACAAAAAGGAGGAGAAGAATTAGGAAGACAGGAATACTTATTCCACAATAACTTAAACAGAGGCTCTCGTGGAAATAATTTGAATTAGACATGGACTAAGAATCTATTTGTTGTAGAAAACTTATAAGTACCCATTTTCAGAAAAGGAGGTGCAATGAGAGGCTTCCCAATGCTGCTGGACTTACTTAAATCCAGCACACTTGGAATTTGTCTTTTAAAACAAAAACAAAAAAAAAATTCAAACATAAAGAAGTATTAAGTCCTCATTCACCAGAGTGAAGCAGAAAAGCCCAGACTATTTCCTTCCATTTCATACAAAGTCAGATCTTGCGAAATTATGGATGAAATAGCAGAAAAGGGAAATGTCCTAGACCATTAATTGGATAAGATAGCTTCATTTAATCATATTTATTGCCAACAAATATGTCTAACCTTATAGCTAAGACAAGTTCGAGATCAGAAGACCACAAAACAGACATCAGAAGTACATTAACAAGAGGGGTTAGCCCTCCCAAGAAATTTCAAACATGTAACGTTCTGATCACACCAAAACAATAGCTTCCCTGTTTTGTACTCAAGTTTTTTTCATGAAATACTTAAGCAAATTAATCATACAGGCTACAGATAAAACTGACTAAGATTTTCAATCTCAAAAATATCTTTCAAATGTATGGAAACTTTTACCTTGGGAAATTTCTAACACATAATTAGTGCATTTTTTGGCTTTAACTACATTGTTCCACTTAAACTAATAAAATTAGGGAAAAAAATTCTCCAGCATCTCAAAAAAAAAAGCTTAAGTTTTTCAAAAATAAACTGAGCCATTTAACATATAAACAATCACATTAGACATGCGATTTACCTGAGCATAAAAATAAACACACTAATGAAAAAAATGGACATGAGGAATGAAACAAAAAACGTAAACAAGGGACTTACGGCATCCAAAGAGGGAAGAAATTAACAAAGCGAGTCCAAAAGGGCTGCAACACATATTTGGCTACGTATGAGTGATCCACTCCACTGTACTTGTACCTATGCAGCGCAGCAACTCCATGTGCCCCTATATATCCCATTATATCTACTCTGTATCTAGTTTTCTTCTTTGCACCTTTGCTTAGTATAAATTTAACTCTTCAAAAAATCGCTTATCTAAAAAAACCTGCAAAATCCCGAAAACTTATATCTCACCAAAATCAAATTCTTCACAAATTCAAGCTGACAAGAAATTAATAGTTAGAATCACGCCATAAAAATTTGGCAAAGAATCTTGAAATGTCGCGTTCAATGAAGCATTATGGTAAAAATATATACAGGCAATAATTGAACAAAACCTATCAGCTTTTCTCTTTAAATTTGAATTAAAAAAGAGTAGAAACTTACATCGGTGAAATTGCAGCGAGAGATCTGGTGAAAAAAGAGACAGATCGGAGATTCCTATTTCTGTCTGAAAAACGTTTAACTAAAAGCAATTTTTCCTCTCCCGCCCACTCATAAAAAGCGTGCGGCGATAAAGCGCACTAAACGACGCTTTCTTAAAGGGAGTAAAACAGCGTTGCGCGATCAATTAGGGTTCTAAACAGTTTGAGCAATTCTTGGTATTTTTAATTATTGTTTACTCTTCATTTATATTTGTCTTTTGTTTTTTGAAATGGTAAAAAACACGTTCTTTAATATTTTTGGTATAGTTTTCATTGAATTTTTCTTAGCCAGCCAAAAAGTGTACTATACTCAAATTCGAAACAATAAAAAATTATGGAGTTTCGGACGGAGTATTCAAATTTTTTTTCTTATAATAAAACTGTATATTTATAAAGAGTATTTTATGCATAATAAAGACTATCTTTAAATTTATAAAGTAAATTTTTTCATGCAATGCAACAAAACTTATATTTTGACTCTTTATTTTATTTTTTTTCAATGAACATTTATCAATTTCTCCTTATATATATTTAACATAATGTTTTTATATGTTAATGCTCAATCAATTTAAGTGTGGTTCGAATTATTTAAATCATAAACTATTGAAATTTAAAACTTATTAAATGTAATTATTGTTAATTAAGAATAGAGAATGTATTTGACTATCTAAATTTGGAGAGTTAAAACACACTCTTTACTTTATAAAGTTAAAATAAAAAGTTTATTGGAAAGTACATTATATTTAGAGAGTTTTTAAAAAATGTTCTTGGGGGTTCGTGACGAGAAACGTGACTTTCACTATTTCAATATATTCCTTTTTTTTCTTTTATGATGTGATCTCCTCAATATTCGTTGGTGCTAATCTTCTTGATTAAGAAATGAAAAAAGATAATTAAGTTTTCAATAGAATATTCCAATTTTTTTCTTATTAATTGAATGTTAAGCTAAGTTTTGATGCCCTAGCACTCCAAAATACTTGAATTTTATGATAATGATCCATAGGGTTGTTTTACATATATTTTGATATGAGTTGATGAAATATAATGTTAAAAGATTAATAAAAATTATGAATTTGATAAAATATATGTTTAAAATTAATTGTTAATTTCAATCTCGACTTTTTTTAACAAAATCTTAAATTATTCCAAACAAGCGTTTAGCGTTAAGTCTCGCTTTGGAGAGGAATGTACTGGGTTTATATTCCAGCATCTCATCCTTTTAGGCAAAGATGACCAAAATACTGAACCATCGTTCCTTTAATTTTTTGACTTTTACGTTTCATCCAAATTAACATTCAATTTTGTTTGTTGGGAGGAGGGGTGATGAGGATATTAACCATGTAAAAAAAAAAGTCAATATTTCTAAAAACCATTTAACTTCAAAAAAATATTGTTTAATGAATATTTCAATAATCTATACCATTTACACTGTAAAACCACAATCCTTAATTATGAAGGTTGGACTGACCCTATGAGGATTTCTTCTTAATGCCGAAGTTTGTGTCAAACGCGTGTGATCTCCGCCCCATAATGCCACTTGCATGAAATTGGGCACGGAGGCCAATGTGATGGGTCGCCATCTTCGTCCCCACCTCTATGGACATTTTTGTCACATTGTCCCGTCCCATACCTGGTTAATATAGAATTGGCATTCTGTCCCGTTTACTATCCCCCCCCCCTTTTTTTTATGTCTTTAGTTTGTAAAAATTATTCTTTTTCTTTTTTCAGTTTGTTAAGAACATCACATATTCCCTTTAGAAAGAATGATGATTATTTCTTTTTGTTTGATAAAAAAATTAAATTTGAAATAAACTTTAAAATGGGACGGAGACAATGTTTTTCGTACCTACTTCGGAGCAACGACCCTCGTCTTGCCCCAGCCCCGTTCAGAGCCTTCGAATATCGGACTTAACAAATTTTTTTGTCATCTCTAAAATTGGGACCATAGTTATACAAAATTGGATTGACCAGTCTCCATCCAAGGAACTAGCATCATTTGGTTCATTAGCAATTAAACCGGTAAAAAACCGCTTGAACTAGTCAATAACTGTCCGAATCGGACAGGTTCGGAGACCAAATCCAGTTCGAACCAAACTGGTTAGTTACTATATTTGTTCAAAACAAAATTTTATATTAAATTTGCAAAGAGTAGAATTCGAACTCGGACTCCTCCTAAGGATTGTGAAAAGTTTGACCGCTATGATGATTGATGGAGTCCTAGTATTGAATGTAATGGAAATACATGTCGCATTTTAATCTTTATTATTTAAAAATATATATATATATATTAACTAAAATTCGACCTTACAGTGACCAATCAGTTAAATCATTGACTCAATGGTTGAACAACTAACCCTGATGACATGTCCTGGGTCAACGATTGGATTGAATATGATAATTACGATTGGGACTTCTTTGTATTTTTACCAGTATAATTTCGAATCAGGAAATATGCACACACAACAATGTGCTTATGTTCTTGTGACCTTTGTCTCCACAACTAGCATTTTAATATTAGTTTTGCAATTTGAATGGGCCAATGAATATTATATTTTTCGTAAAGTGTTTTCATTTACTATTGAGATCTAAAATGTTAATCATTAGCCGATGAACTTATCAAGCCTCTGTTTGATGACCACTATAAAGAAAAATTAAGAAAAAATAATGTTTTGAATGATAATTTTTTTGGAGAATGATGATTAAAAGGTAAGAAAAAATTTTGAATTTACGCACAAATATTTTATTTCGTGTGATTAAAATTAAGTATGAAAAATAAAAAGAGTCAAACAAGGGTTAAACTATCACATTATCCGTCTCTTCATTATCAACCATTGTAAAACATATACAAAATGGATGACGTGGATAATGGATATACTCACATGGCACCTTTCAACGTTACACTCCTGTTTGGTTTTGATAAAAATAAATTTTTTAGTGGACTTTGATAAAAAAAATTTATGTAATATTTGATAAAAAAGTTGATAAAAGTTGTGGATCCATTAAAATGTGTGGATAAAAATAAGCCCACGTTTGTCTACCATAATTTCAAAACTCTTTTTTCTTAAACTTATTTTCAACCACTCATTTTCATAATAAAATATTTTACACGTAAATTCAATTTTTTTTTACTTTTTAACCACACTTTCTCCAAAAAAAAAAATTTATTTCAAAAATCATTTGTCCACTTTAATGGTAGACAACCGGGAGGTAAGTATGAAAGAAAACGAATTTTAAGAAGTGGAGATCAAACAGGAAATAATTTTTTGCCCAAGTCACCAAAATTGAGTAATTTAACCAAGTCAATTTCATCATCCAAAGAAAATGTTTAATTAACTTTAAACAACCTAACGCTCTTGTACTACTATTGAGAAAACATCCCCCATAGTGGACATCGGAATTATATTTTTCCCTCCTCGTATGAATAAATTAGGATGATCAATCAATTACAACAAAATCAATATAAATAGTACTCCCTCCGTCCCAATTATATAGGTTGAGTTTCCTTTTTCTCTTGTCCCAAATATATAGACTTGTTTCCTAATGTAGAATATTTTGTTGTGTTCATTTACCAATATACCCTTATTAAATTTTCTCCACTTAATATACCAACTTCTTGAAATCATCCAAATACATACATTTCCCAGTTCTTGGAAACATGGAACAACTCTCATTTCTTCTTCTTCTTNCCACTTAATATACCAACTTCTTGAAATCATCCAAATACATACATTTCCCAGTTCTTGGAAACATGGAACAACTCTCATTTCTTCTTCTTCTTCAAATTCTTTATTAGTTCCAATAATAATTTAATTTTACATAATGAAAATTATATAGGGATAAATTAGGAAAAATCTTGGCAAAAATTAATTTTCCAATGACATTAAAGAAGGTTTCTTAATCCGTGTGAAAAACGGAACAAGCCTATATAACTGGGACGGAGGGAATAAATAAAAGGAAGAATATCAATTTAACGTGGTTCGACAATTTGTTTACATTTACTGGTCCAACTTCATTAATTATTCCTCGTGGTTCGACAATTTGATTACATCTACTGGCCCAACTTCATTCATTATTCCACTATATAATAATGAGATTACAACTTCTCAAATAATACTTGAAAATCATAATATCATCAATGATTGGATAATTCTTGATTCGCCAAAAAATCATCACCTATTAGAGGGATTTCACTAACAATCTATAGAGAGAAAATTTAACGATTTCACCAAATGGAATCTGGATTAAGAAACGAGACTGCAATATTGTAAAGCACGTCGCTAAGATTTATAGTTTGAAATTTGAGCCAAAAGTCAACAACGTTTCAATCTCCTAGTTGTCTAGCAAAGTTCCCTATTTTTGTTGTGTATATATAAGAGTTACAATTGGAATGAAATAGACTTTATGAACTAGATATGTCTTATCTCTATATTATGATAATACTAAATAATTATCAATAGTTATCTCATTATTTTACAACACTCCCTATTTGATGATTATTTGTACAATAATTGTCTAGTTAAAACTTTATTTGATAAAAACTCAATGGGACAAAAAAAATCAAACGAAGGAAAAAGAGTACAGTTATATTGGAGTATTAAATATAAATGCTGCCTCGTTAAAACCTTGCTAGGAAAACCCAGTGGGATAAAACCTAAGCGAAGGAAAAAGAGTACAGCTACTCCCCCTGATGTTGATCACTGAAAATCTTTGAGTCGACGCATTCCAATCTTGTGAACCAATTTCTTGAATGTAGATGTTGGTAGTGATTTTGTAAAT
>CAIGRP010000648.1:0-17188 GCA_903798385.1 Fraxinus cuspidata
TTGATTATATCTAATTTTTGACTATCATATTCATCAAAGTTTTTCATCTAACACTTGAGCTATCATTTATCATTATTCATTAAAGTGTTAGCCTCTCTTAGTACTTAATTTGTTTTTATTATTTATCAAGAGAGGAATTTCATTGTAAAATCACTTTGATATTGTGTGGGTCGTGTTGAGGTCCCGTAAAGCTCAACATTGTATAAGGATGTGCTCCTTATTTGTAAGTCACGGAAGCGTTGTAAATGGTTAGATTGCACCATAAGTCAATCAATATAGTGAAAAAAGCATTGCTCGTGACGGAGAGCTTGGTAACGGGGGACGTAGATCGTGTTTGGGATCGAACCTCCATAACAACATCGTTTGCATCCTCTCTCCCTTTTACTTATCGATTTTATATTTGTACGTACTATATTTAGTCTTTACTTGCTTGAATTTAGTTTAATTCTTCGAAAAAGTTTTAAAAACCAATTCACCCCCTCTTGATTAGCTATTCTTGGGCTTTCAGATATTACCCCATATGATGTTGTGAAAAAAAGTACTACTGTTAAGACTCTTGCTATATGAGATAGGCTTTATTGATAAAGAAGCTGTGTATTGTTCCCAAAAAAAAAAAAAAAAANTAAATTGTTTATTCGTAGTGTTGAAAAACACAATAGATAGAACATTGTTGGCGTGTGCGATCGTGTGAGATAACTCTAACCATGAACGCATGTTTTTCATATGAATTCAGAATAGGAATATGATCATCTCGTGTTTAACATAGGTTTATTATATCTTGAAAAAGAATAGTAAATAAAAGTGGAATATCGGCTGTCACAACTGCAAGGATTGAATTAACTATCACAAGTTGAGAATTGAAAGCAAGAGTTGATTAGTGGAGTTAAAAATCCAATACACTCATCACTTTTAAGTTAAACAAATATTCATTGCTCGCATAGTTATAGACATAGTTAGATATAAACTATAAATATTTTGTCACAATCACGAATTTACATATATCAAATACACTAGAGTTAAACTTTACTCCATTTGCGACGATAACTCTCTCATCAAGATTATTATTTGTACAATGAACCCGTACGCTTGCGGGATTATTTCGTAACAAGTAATAAATTATCATATTCACGAGTTGGTCAAGGTGCCACTGTTAAATAATTACATCTGAAGAAGGCAGCTTGAAGTACTTGTTTAAATAGAGATTGGACTAGCACTACTACTAATGCTAAATTCAGAGGAATAGGTTTAGCTAAATTCACATAGTATGAAACAATTAGAGAACATAGGCCTTTGTGGATTGTTTTTGGAGATGGCCCTTGATAGAGTGGAGTGGAGTGGAGTGGAGTGGAGAACTCGAGAATATAGTTGAATATATTTACAAGTGTTTATGTATATAACACAGGAATATCTATAATTGTGTATATTGGAAAACGTGTTTGGTTATTTTTGTTGGAATTTTGTTTAAATTTGGTTAAGTATAATTTAGAAATGTTGATTTTGTATCAAATTTGGCCAAATATTCGAATATGTTTTGATAATCAAATTGACGGGTGTGTTTCACTCATCATATTAATGCTACTTAAACTTCATATTTCGTTTGATTTTTAAGAGTTTTAGAACGTTTTGATTTGTGTTTTCGTATTATTTTATAGATTAGTGAAATGGTGTGAACAGTGCAAATTATAGAGAAAAAAGTGATGTTGGCATAAATTAATGAAAAGTTGATGTTGATTTGGTGAAATTTGATGATTGAAGGCTAAAATGAAAGAAAGAAGTGAATAACGACAAAAAATAATGAAATCTAAAGTGTGGGAACTCAATTGCAACTTTTCAATAGTTAATTTAAACCACAAAACGATAATTGAAGATTGCTAGAATTAATTGGATGCAATTAGAAGTAAATAAAGAGCGAAATATGATCAAAATATCATATCAAATCAATTTTCAACCACACAAGTATGTTCCAGATTTTAATACAGAGATTGAGAACTATTTTTGACATAGTAAATATTCGAATTGGATGATGCTATCCAAAGTAAATTAGTAGCTATTTGAGTCATCTTTCCAACGTACTTTGAATTGCCTTAACCGAATATCAAGAGAACAAGTTATGATAAAAAATACTGAAAGATGCACAGCACTATTTTTTTACTCGAAAATGGAGATGGCGCCATAGTGGCTCATTGGTGCCCATGCGTCACAAACTGGGTGCCCCATTGCCTAGTGTTGGGAGAAAAGAGAAATTTCGATGCTGAGGCACCGCGGCCCCTTCTAGGCGGCAAGAGGTGTTTTAATTTTTTTCGACTTTTTTTTTTCAATGCCTATCCGACCCCAACTATTCTAAAGCTTCAAAATACTATAAATACAACCCTAAAGACTAAGTTGTCATTCATCGAGGCAAGAGAAAGTTTATTTAATGCTCTAGTTCTTCTTGACCGAATCAACTTCAAAATCAGTTTTACTCTCTTTTCTTCTATATATGTTTTTTATTATGAATTTGATAGTTTCTCTTTCATCCATCGTGAACTAAATTTCATATCTAGAGTTTGATGTAATCGATACTTGAAACCATTTTTGATTTTATTATTGTTATTTCTTTGAGATTTTCTAAAATTAAGTTTATTTGTGTTGTTTATTCTCCATACTTTTAATTAATAGATCACTAAAAGAATCTTCGAAGCATGTTCCACTTAAAAATCATGAACTTGATAATTTCTAGATATTTAATTCGGAATAGAAATATTAAAACTGAATTCTAAGAATAGTTTTTACTCGACACTCGAGAGATGAAGTGAAATTAAATTAGGGTTCTTGTTTATAAACTAGTGAAAATTGATTAGATATAACTAGATAATTGACAAATATAGTTGATAGTTAGATGAAATCATACCATAAGCTTTCTTATATTGATTATTTCTTCTAAATTGCATACAGTAGTTGAATTTGTCACAACATGCATTGTTAGATTAGTTAACATTTATTCCAAAAACTAATAATCTATATAAAACAAAAGCTACACAACTATAGTACTTAGTATTAATTTGATATTCAATCCCTATTGGTTTGACATCCTAACTCTACAGTTATATTACAAAACTTGATACTGTACCCTTGTTGTATATTTACATTATATAAAACGCGTAACAAAAATTGTGCAAGTGAATTGTTCTACTTGTCAAGTAAATGATGATAGTAAATGTCAAACTTCATTTTATGAACTCAAATTACCTTTACCAAGATAATACTTCCTCCGGCTCATTTTGACTAAACTTAAGTTCTGAGATTTTGTTAATCATCTCAATCTCCTTTAAAAAGATCCAAATTAGTTCAAGATTTTATTTATTATTCGTTCCAGATTTTTAGCAGTGTAGTCATTCAATTTTAAATGTTGGTCCCTCTTCCCTTCGTATGATTTGCGAAATTATTTTGTTTATTTCTTTTATACTTATTTGTTTTCCAAATTATTTTCTGTTTTAATTGTTATATATTTCTATTGAAGACAAAATTTAAATACATAATCCACTATCCAACCGTTTAAACTTTTAAATGAAGTGGTTCGATGAGGTAAATGCCATTTGATTCAATTCTCATCGCTGCTCATTTATGCGCATGTTGAAGGCTAAATTATGTATGTGAATGTGCCGCTTCTATTACTTCAAGTTTTAAAATGAGTTGGTCGACCAATTTCTGTTGACTTGGCCAACAATATTTCGTGGATTGGTTTGTGAAAAAAATGCATTTTTCTGTGCTATTTTTTTAGTTTGCGAAATCCCTCTATGCATATTGGTTGGGGTCTTATTGCTTCTTCGATCCCATCTATGTAGAGTAGAGGAGATGAGATGAGGCAGTGGTTGATATTCTTCTCTATCTCTTTTTATATACAGGGGTGTGTGAGTGTAAGGGATTAGAAGGTTAATTGCTGAAATAATAATTTTGCGTTAGATATATATTTGAGAATTCAAATGCAAGATAATCATATAAATTTTCTTGATAGAAAATTGGTCGAGTATAGTCCTTAGATTTGTATCATGTCCCATCACATCCGCGAATGGAATTAGCCCCAAAGAATGGAGTTTTTAGCGTGCTTTGATGTGGTATTTGTTGGTGCCAACTTTATTGCATTTATTTTGATGGGAGATGCAGAATGATTTAGAGAAAGAGGCAGAATTCTATGCTCACGGTTTTAAAGATTCCATGTGTAAATTCTGAATTGAAAGTATGATTAACTCGCACTATATTTCTTGCTTCCTTTCTTACAGTTGATATCTTTTTGATAGCGCTCTTCAAATCTTCCTTGATCTTCTGTTAGGCACTGCTAGCTTGATATGGATCTTTCCTACATGATTTGCCAGTTAGAAAATTTTCAGTTGTCGTTTTCTGCAGTTATTATCCAGTTTAGCCATTTTGATCCTCTTTGAACATCTGTTAACTCCGAAATAGTTTTGTTCCAGTTCCTGAACTAGCTCTGCGGTTGTGTCTGCAGTGTGTTGAGGTACTTTTATGCTTTCACTCATAGTAGATGATGGGAAAAATTGTGTTTCTTCGTACCTGTTGTTGCTCTATGTTTTATATTATCAGGCTGCAAATGACTGCGATCTAGAGCCTGTAGCGTATGAAGAAGAAATCTCGGTATTGGCTTCCTATGTCTTATTTTTTTGAAGGTCATCAAATTGATTGATTAGTTTGGTAAGTATTCCATTTGACGCATCCATGGCACACTATTTTTTTTCCCTTGCCTAATTTCACTGTTGTGATAGGATTCAAAAGCTCAGTTGACCTCCATACGACTGGGACTCTTCAGAGGACGCATGTCTTTGGTGTTGAGAACGGGGATACAATAACACACAAAGCTATAGGGGTAAAGTAGTTCTACTAGCACAGTCTTTATTTGATCAGTGCAGAGTTGTATATGTTATAATTTAATTTAGTTGCAATACAGTAATTGTAGACAATTGAGGCTTTATCAAGTGTTCCAGTTCCTGAACTAGCTCTGCGGTTGTGTCTGCAGTGTGTTGAGGTACTTTTATGCTCTCACTCATGGTAGATGATGGGAAAAATTGTGTTTCTTCGTACCTGTTGTTGCTTCTATGTTTTTTATTATCAGGCTGCAAATGACTGCGATCTAGAGCCTGTAGCGTATGAAGAAGAAATCTCGGTATTGGCTTCCTATGTCTTATTTTTTTGAAGGTCATCAAATTGATTGATTAGTTTGGTAAGTACTCCATTTGACGCATCCATGGCACACTATTTTTTTTTCCCTTGCCTAATTTCACTGTTGTGATAGGATTCAAAAGCTCAGTTGACCTCCATACGACTGGGACTCTTCAGAGGACGCATGTCTTTGGTGTTGAAAACAGGGATACAATAACACACAAAGCTACAGGGGTACAGTAGTTCTACTCCTAGCACAGTCTTTATTTGATCAGTGCAGAGTTGAATATCGATGTTCATGCCTTTTCTGGCTTGATGAACATAATGACATGAAAGACGGGGAGAGCTGCGTTATTCTGGTTGCCATATATGGACATTTCCGATATGTCCGAAATAATTCCAAATGATTCTATTTTAGTTTAGCATTTCCAACTTCTTTCTCCATCTCATGTGAATGTTCATTTTATCCTCAATATCCAGGGCCATGCTTTGTTTAAATATGCCTTGAGAATTGCAAATGCAGCTCAACAAATGGCTAACGCAACTCTGCACTGATATAGAAATACGAAATTGCGCTACATGTCATTTTTTGGCTTTATATTTCAAAAATGTCACTTTTTCAAAATCTTTACAGGATTGTCATTTTTGGACATTTTTGTCTCTCTAGAGAATTTAAATATCTTACACATCCATGAGTTAACAACATAAAAAAGTTGTACAAAAGTGGAAAAAATTTAGCAACCAATCACATCACAATTATACTTGAAAAAAAAAATTGAAAAACCCAAAACCCATACAAGAAATTTATAATTTTATATTAAAGGAGAATTAATTTTATTAAAAATCAAACTCTAAAATTCAATTACAATATTATTAGCCTTTGACATTCACGGATCCACGTCTCTCTAATCGCCTCATCTTATCCTCACTACCAGTTGTAACCATCATCAAATCCACTCACCGTCAAACTCTTGGTCATCGCATTTCCAGCAGCGACTCTGTGCATATACCTGATATTGTACAAAGATAAATAGGTAGAGTAAGTTGATAAGTTCAGCAAAAATGAAATAGATTTGATTTGATTCTTGGCAAAGTAGCTTGGTGCTCTTAGACCTATTAAAGAAGATGATGAAGTTATTGCCATGGTTGAACCCATTTTCAAGGGCTGCAGTGTTCTTGATATGAATATTTCACTTATGAAACTTGCTTTTCTTTTTGTTTCGAGATTGTGATTAATGTTTAATCTCTAACTTCTTATAGTCATCTAGAATTTAGGGGTTTGTTCTAGTGGGCGAGAGTGTAGCTATAACTTTGGAAGTTTTTTTGTAGAGGTTAGATCACCACTTTCATTTTGTTTTCTTGATTCTCCTGCTGTAAATTGTTTGTAAGGAGGATTTACTAAAATATCAAATGGGACCCACGATATTTTTGAAAAATTCCATATTTTTTTACACTGAAATTAGTTTAGCATTGACTATGTGGAAGTAATTATTTTGATTTCGATTTGTTATTTTTGGTTTGGGCAATGAAAGCTTCCATTGGAGACCATTTATTTGGAAATACGAGACTCAAAATATGGAAGGTAATCAATCTTTTCTCTATTTTCCATTTTCTTTATTTATTTAAAAGATGAAAAATTCATGTTCACTATCAGCAAGGACATATGAATTCCATCTACAACCTTCAGCGAACCCACAAATGTTTATCTAAATCTTGTTGTCAACACAAGTGTAGTTCTCGTTTTTACCATATTTCTTTTCGAGATTTTAAGAAGGTATAACTCTTACTGCAACTTGTCATATATTCTTTACTTCCATTTATGCTTCATATACCTTTGTGAACGTCACTTGATTATTTTCATGTGTTCGATAGAGATTTAACTATTTCCTTCCTTTAATATTATTCATATTCTCTTTTATGTTAACTTCTTTCCCCTACACGTGGATTTGTTAATTTCCACAACTTATGTGCATCGACATATCTCAATGTATTGTCCTCTATGATAAAATGTTTGAAGTGAAGTGTTTAATTTGTCGAAATGAAAGTCTCGACAATTATGAATTCTTGACAGATGACTACTTCTCGACATATTAGTAATGTGACCCATCTGTCGTTATGAACTTTCATTCACAATAGTTCATCTCAATTATTGTCGACGGATGAGTTGAGTCATCTGTCGATATGGAATATCGTTCTCGATGGTTAAATGGTAGCTTCTCGATAGACCAGTTTGGTAGTCATCTGTCCACATGTAATATACACGAATTATTATGATCTGACGATCTTTTCTTTGTTTTCTTATCTTATTCTTTAGATGAATTTTGAAATCATCGTTTCCGAACCCATATTTCTCAAAGGAGCAATTTCAAGTACCTGAAAATTGTATTGGAGAATTTTGATGCTCAACAGCAAGAAGATTTTGGCAACTTATACCTCAGGTTCCTGGTCGATGTACCTGACATACAATTCTCGGCCCAATTAATCCAACTACTAGTGTTCAAATCCATTTGAACTGATAAGACAAGTGAATTGTGGTTCAAAGTACAAGGGCAACTGATAAGGTTTGGACTGCAAGAGTATACGATCGTGACGGGATTAAAATGTGAGTCATGGAAAAAATGAGACTCAAGGACATATACTTCAAATCATTGGATAAGATTTCATGTGCCAAATTGGAAAATGCTTTTCTCCGACGGTCGATGCCCTGAGCTGATCGATATAAGCTAGGCCTTGTTTTAATTATCGAAGGAGTATGTAATGCTCCGGATAATAATGTGGGTATTGATATCGACACATTGTCAATCGTCGACAACCTGGACATCTTTTTTTACTACCTTTGGGGTAAAGTGGGGTACAATCGTTAGTTAAGGGGATTTAGGGGTAATTGGGTAAGAAAATTTCGTGAGGCCAAGGCAAAGAAAGAGAAGGAGATCAATTATACAATTCAAGGATTTTCCATTGCCATGTAGGTATGAATAATTATTCCTGGAAGTGTACTAATATTTTTCTAATGCAATATGTTATCATGTGCATGGAAACTCCATAACAATGGTATTCTTTCCAATAGATATGAGCGTTTGAAGCGGTTTCTGAAATTGACGAAAAGTTTGGTAAGTGGCTTTGTAATTGATCGCCAAATCTTCTTAAGTGGACGTGTACAAAACAACTGCAGCAACGTACGTATGAGGCATTCTTCAAGAACTAAGAGGTATTTGATTATGTTTAATCTAGTCAATCTTTCAATTTGGAAACCGTATAGAGTACATTTCCATGGATACTCAATTTATGTTCTCCCAGTTACATGTGTATGCGATGTTATGTTTTACTGATGAAGAGCATGATCAACCACATATCTACACTCTCGTGCCTTTTGAAGATACTCTCGTGCCTGAATTGGACTACATTGCAAGACAATTTGTCGATCCACAGTTTCATGCTGAGCAAGTGGGCAGTGAAGAAAATGATGGATTGTCTACGGGGGAAGCCGATGAAGAAAAGACCGCACAAGAGGGCTCAGAGGATGCGATGTCTGGTAGTGATAACTATTCGGGAAAAAAGAGTGACGATGACGAGTTAAGTGATGGTGATAGTAGGGATGGCAACGATGAACATATCATTGGAGGGCACACAAGTGCATTTTCCCGATAACGTGTTTTTCCGCGATTTTATTGTTTTATCCATATTTTGGGACTTCTTCTTCATTTTGGACTCTACAACTTCGAGATTTGATTTCTATAAATACTCCACAAAGTATAGGCACTTTATAAGAGAGGAAAATGCAAGACTCAAAAGAGATTATAACAATTAGATCATTGTTGTATACATTAGATTCAAGAGAGAATTGTTTATATTAGATTGATGGGATCAAAATCTTGTAAGACAATTGTTCGTTTCTCGGTATGATAAATTCTTTTCTTTCACAATTTACTTTATTGTTGTGTGATCCATTAAATTTCACATTGTACATATTTTTTTCATTTAATTATTTGGCCGATTTCTCAACAAGTGATATCAAAATATTTTTGATATCGGGTTGGTTCATAACATTGAGATTTTTAATTTTATGAAAATGTAGTTGGCTTTTCTTTTTTTCTTTTTTTGAAATCAAAGCATAATCATTAAGAAGATCTCCACAAACAACTAGTGAAATGAAAAAGAACAATCCTCTCAGGTTCTATTCGCTGGGTCAATAATAGTAACAAAAGAAGCTAGTTTATGGATCACTTTCATTTTCCACCGTTCATTTTACATCAATTTTTCTTGGAGGTTGATTAGGATTGAGAGAACTGATTCTTGGTGATCTGTTATTGTAACCACCATAAATTCCTATCCTTTTTGCACATATATATTTTGCAACTGGTTGGTATGAAACATTAATCTAATCTAGACTAACGTATTCTTAATAGTTTGTCACACAAGTGTCAATTTTATTAATTATATTACTCCAACTCCAACTCCAACTCCAACTCCAACTCCAATTATTATTTAATCAATATTTTTAATATATGCTCGCAACATGCAGGATAGTGTTCATCTCACAATACTAATTCAAATTTGACCCTTCTTTAAATTTTAGAGAGATCAAATTACTCATTTAAATTTGAAAATGTCAACTTTATTATAAAAGCCAAGTTTTAGAACCATATACGGTTTTTTATGCCAACAATGTTTGATCAACATTAGATATCAACTTATATGTAATTATTTTCATAAAGAAATATATTTGAAAGGATTTCAACATTGAAAACTCGTTAATATGTGAGAGGGTTTCGAGTTTGGAGTCTCATTCCAAAATTTAGATAAATTATAGTTGAGATAAGTAATTCGATTTTTTCACGTAGAAAATGAATGTTTAAAATTAATGTAAATTGTAGATCACCAAATTAACCGTTCGTTTTAAAAGGGGGAATGAGTATTGAAATGCTTTTTATTTGTATTGTTTACATAGTCTTCTTGACAAATCGTACATACATAAAAAAAAAAACATAAAAGCAAATACCATACATCTCGAACTCTTCTAAAAATCTCGCTCAAAAGGGACGAGCCACTTCCCATTCGAGCACAAATTCAAACACCATTCAACCAATTTATTAAACATAAATTAAAGAGCACATCCACTCAAAATTTTCTACATCGATACTCGATATAGGAATTAATTGACCCGACACAAACAGTAAACTTGATATCAATTGTCAACACATTGCATATTTATGGGTCCAGCCTCGGGCCATTGATTCATACTTCTCTCTATCAGTTTTATACATGTGAGCAATTTCTGGAACCAATGGATCATCTGGATTTGGGTCCGTCAACAACGAACATATCGAAAGTAAAACCTATATCGAAAAAAAATATATTTTCACTTGCAGTTACAAACAATATTAATGGAAAAATTACATTATTGATTTCTTTAATTTTATTATAATTGTACAATCCTGAAAACAGTCTGTATCTCCTTTAAATTCATAAATTGTCACATGTCTAATTTTCCATGGAGGCCATGTGACAGTTATAAAAGAGATTTGGACAGTTCCGATGCTAATGAACGATTGTACAATTATAAAGAATGATCGGACAAGAATATTACATTTGATACGGTGAGAGCAGGGCTCCACTGGTCCTTTAGAATATCCAAGCAAATATTACCATTATTATTTATGTTTGGATGAAAAACTTTTGTCCTGAAGGCAACCTGATCATCAATTTGTATCGATATATTATTTTTCTTCTTTTTAATAATTAATAATAAATGAAGAAAATAAATTAAGTTGATTTTGAATTTAGACATGTACCTTGGGAGGTTTGAAAGGATAATCAGGTGGGAAATGGATAGTAACTTGGAAAACACCTCCTGCATATGGGCTCTCATTTGGCCCAATTATGGTTGCTTGCCAGTGAAACATATCTTGTGCCACCGGACCTGGATTTAATATATTTAAGTCAAATCATTATTTTTTAAATATATTTTTCTCTCCCTTATTTTCAATCAAACAAATTCCAATAAAATAATATTACATATAAATTCAAAAAAAAAAATCCTATTTTTAAACCACATATTATCCATCAAATAAAAAAAAAAAGGATTCGAACCAGCTCAAATAAAGAAATGAGAATATATGGACTCGGATCATTGTACATGGAGATATTGATGAGAGATGTGATCTAGTTTTGGATCTATATTATATACTACGACTTGTATGATGATGAGCATACAGAGTTTATGATTGACATATGATGAGGTATGACATGAAAATGACACTCCATTTGATCTTTAGATCCTTTTTTTTTAGGCCAAAATCTTTCACGAATTTGTATTTCTTCTTTCATAATTTTAAACCAAGATCTCTATTTTATGAGAGATTTAAGATGAACTTATACTCTTTCAAAATGAACAGAATACATAAATTAACTTCCACAATTGTTGTCAAAAATTTAATCTAAGTCTTTCATAAGAAAGATGTCCCAGTTTCGAATTTTGGAAGACGCGATTAAAATTTGTGAGGGACAAAATATGTTTAGGCCCTCTCAAAGTAAACAGTATATATGATATAACGGTTAGTCGATAGGTTCGAATCGTTATAGATCACGCCATAACCAAGATTGTATTTAGGTTTTATATGTAAAATTAATAAATGTGCTGGATGTGGTGGTTTGATTTTAGAAAAATAAAAATGAAGGAAATTTTAATTGTATATAAATGAAGGAAAAAACAAACGTGATAAAAGATATTTAAAGATTGACGTGATCTTGATAAAATATGTTTCAGAATCTTATATTATATTATATGATTTGTCATTGCTATTTAAAATTTAATTAGTTTTACTGCTTCAATTATATGTAGTCCCTATTTGGTAGGAATCAAAATCAAGATTTTAACTACGTCGAAGTCAATAATTAATTATAACCACATATTTCATCAATTTTTATCAAAATCTAATAAAAAATTAATTTTAATCCACATCAAACATGAGCATAAAAAGAATGATAAGGTTAAAGGAAAGTTGGGGAAGTAGTAGGTACCTGCACTGCAGGAAGTAGGAGGGTCTCTTTGCAATTCCCTGAGCTCCTTGAGAATTCTCCTTGATGCCATTTTGATTGTAGGAAGAAAGCAACTGAACTTGAGTTCTAAGACAATTTCTCATGGAAGAAATGAGGTGCTATATATATAGAGAAATTGAGAGAGAGAGATAGAGAGGTTCAATGAACTTTCTTATTAAGTGGGCACAGCACAGATTCCATGGGAAAAAAAACAAAAAAGGGTGGGAGCTAGCAATTTCCCAATGTGCTCCCAACATGAATAATAGTCTTAGTCTACTGTTTTGTTCTTCGCTCGGTCTAAAGATCTTCAATATTATGTTCTAAAGATGTTAAATTGCAGAAAGAAAAGCAAACAAGACATCAATTCAATTCAAACTTTGTACATAGTGGAGAAATAGCTTTCTGTGAAAGGATTCCCGCGCCTACGACCGACCGCCCGCCCGCCGGCCCCACCCATTTCTTGAAATTGACAAAAAGAGATTCATACCATTGATGATAAGCAATGGTCAACTAAGTTGTTGCTTTCTATTAAAATTGACCCACATTCCACTATCAAGCGGCTAATTGTCGTAGCTTGATAATTAAGCCAATATAAAAAAGTCACATTTTCCAAACGAGATTCTCACAAAATACATAATAGTGAGTGGAAAATCCAAATGCACCGTTTTGACAAGCAAAATTAATATAGTACAATATTGGGGTCCATTTGATTGCAATGGTGAAAAATGGGTGAAAAGAAAACGAATTTCAAATAAAGTAATTACCTAGAACTTGTTTTGCAGATAATTGTTAATTAAGTGTGTTTGATTGATATAATTTTCCACTCGGGAAAATTTTGAATCTGTTTGTTCACGTTTGACTTTATTTTACATGAAAATTGTCCATTAAAGTGATTTTTTTTACAATTGGTAATGAAATTTGTTACCATTACAAAAAAAAAAAAAGCTCAAAAACTATTTTTTTATCAAAGTTTAGTGTTCGTTTGGCTTCATTTTATATGGAAATTGTCCATTAAAGTGAATTTTTTTTTTTTTAAGCCAGAAGCTAGAATTCCATTTTCCCACCAAAAAGGTGGGAAAAGGAATTCCCAAGAAATCTGGAAAGGAGGCGCATGGGTGGGTGGGGTTTATATGGAAATTGTCCTTTAATGTGAATTTTTTTTTTTACAATTGATTATAAAAGTTATTTCTATTAACAAAAAAAATAATCAGCTAGAAGCTAGAATTCCATTTTCCCACCAAAAAGGTGGGAAAAGGAATTCCCAAGAAATCTGGAAAGGAGGCGCAATGCCAAATTTTGTCTATCAAACAAGAGTAAAGTTGGAAAATGAAAAATAAATTTTTAATTCCATGGAAAAAGAAAGCTATCAAACAAGGACTTAATTTTGTCGTCCAACCTAAAGAATTGACATTATTTTTTACATTTTTGAAAATAATTCGAACATAATTTAATTTTGGCAAAATAAAAACCAACATGATATATTGAAGAGGTGAGTGAATTTAGAAATCGATTTTTCTTGAATTGATTTGCTCTAGAAAATATGGAATCAGAGGTTCCTATTTATAGATTTTCAAGGTTTTTCAAATAGTTGCATTTTTTGACATAAATAAGGGTGAACCATTAGAACATACACCTTTTCATATTTAATGGTCTAAATTAAACTCTATCAAATGTCATGACTTTTAATAATGTACATTTTTTAATGGTTAAAACAATTCTGAAACTACATGACTCTTTGATATGCACCATTTGTATTTGAAGGGTCGCGACTAATCATTGCAATAATTAAAGACTTTTCTACTTTATACCTATAAAAAATTATCCCATAATTTCCAACGGGAACTAGGAAAGGGACCTACTTCATCGAATGAAAAGGAATAAAAAGAGAGCCTGTTGTTTATCACAATATAGAGCAGGCCTTTTGAGCCTTTCCCTTCACATTCTCTAGTTTTGAGTAAGTTTTGTAATCTAAGCCTCGACGAGAAGTCTTCGAAGACATTCTCAACACATACAAACCTGCTATGATTTTAATTTTGCACTATACTCAATGTAAGAAGGTGCTCCAATGATTTTCCTCATCACAAAATTGAAAGAGAGAAATAGAATGCTTGAAAATGAAACAACAATGTGGACTTCAGAATTGAGATTAATAAATTTCTTGCACCTAATCAAGTATTTTACCTTTCTAAACTTATTGAATTATATTAAAGTAAGAGCTATAAGAGAAATGACTGCCGGCAAATAATAATATTATCGTGCAATAATTTGGACAAAATAACGACTTGTAAAAATGAACGATAAAAATGTTAATGGTCAAGGCTAGAGTTCAATAATTTCTCCTTAATATGATAATGTATTGCACTGGTGCTGACGATATTTCGACACTCATCTCCTAAGATACAATGATCTCGACTTGTAATAGTAGCACTCCAAATTAAAAGACCTGACAAACCTACTCATGTTTTGATCTCTATAAAATTAGAGGACTAAAATGTACAAATTAACTTTCGAGACCGAAATGCAAAATATAGAATAATGCAGGGATGAAGGAATGTAATTTGGAAGACGATTAAATTAGAATTGATTTTGGAATGAATAAAATTTGGGGTATGGAGACCTTTATATAGAAGTTTAAAAGTTGTGTCCAAAAGGCACAACGGTCGAAAAGTTGTCTTTAATCGACAAAACTCGTTTGGTCATTCAGTTTAACTGTCAACCGCAATTTTCTAGAACAAATCACGTATAGCGCACAAAAAAATTGGAGAAATTAAATCAATAAAATAAATATATTATTATTTAAAATAATAATAAAATAATATAATTTAAATATTATTTTACCAAAAAATATATATCTATTTGGCCCAAATCCAAATCCAAATCCAAGTCCACGACCCAGACCGTGTCATGCCGTGCTGAGTGGGCCGGTCGAACGGACGGAGGGCGGCGATGACGCGCGCGTGTGAGCTTTGGCTCAACCTACTAGCATGTAGGTTATCTTCCTTTCAAAGACTATTGGTACTCCTTGGGCCCAAACTCAAATATCAAATTTAAGCAATATAAAATGGTTTATAATCTTCTAGTTTTCTTATGTGGGATTGTCATTTTCCATTTTTTCATCAATTTTTATTCCAAATTTATTTTAACTTCAAGTGGTCATCTTTTGACATAATCATTCTAACTAAATTAAGATGTACGATCAATTTTAACTAAATATCAATTTTGATCAATATATCAAAAACAAACATCAATATCACAAAATATCAAAACTTAATTTAGCTAAGCATAAAATATCACGAGACTTGCATGTTACTAAGTGCGTGTATTATTTTTACTTAATGCATGCGCGATACACACATCTGATCTAATTCATTTATTTAGAATATTTTTTTAATTCATTTATTTAGAACATTTTAGGTGTCTTTTGTATTAATGGCTAGGATTGGTTTGCATATGAGCGGCCACGATCAATTTTGATGGAATCCACTATTTGGAATCTGTTTATTGAAGTTATAAATATAATATTCTTGGTATTATTCTTTCAAAATTCCCTTATTCATGTTTTCCTTCCCTTTGTTTAAGATTCTTTTCTATCCATTGTGCAGCAGACCCTAAAGTGTTTTCTGGCGACCCTTATGCTTCTTCTCCTGCTTAAACTTTTCAAATCCTCTTCTATGTATGCATTTTGCATTTTTTTACTTCTTTTTTTCATATGTTCATCTCATGTTCACTGTTTGTTGTGAACCGATGAGTTCTAATCTGAAGATACTTAGAAAATCAATTCTGAGTGTGTTTGAGCCACATTATTTTAGGAGAATGTATTTTGAAATAGTAAATTGATGGAGAATGTGTAGTTGAAATAGAAGAAAATGTTATTAATGTGATGAGAACATTATTTTATTAAAGAATATATGATTGAAAATGAATAAAAAAATGAGAATAAAAATTTTAATGTGACTCAAACAGGGGCTCAATAGGATGTATTCCCAAAGTAACTCTCAAAATAGGTCTATTTGCACTGAAACTATTAGTGCTAGGCTTAGGGATGGTGGTACGAGGACATAGTCACCATCATCCTTGTTAAACTTGCTATATTCTAGTGTTATATCTCGGTTGGTTGTATTTCCATCTGCCAGTGGGGGCCTGAAACTCATAGACAAGCCCATAGATGAGATTGAGCCTGAGGGTTATGATTGGTGTGGGGATAGAGTGAGGGTTTATGAGGTCTCGGAGATCTTTTCCAATGTTATTGAGAGAGATCTACTCGATTTTAGGGATAAGTTTAATATCCTCGTGGACATCGAGCTAATTCGTCTCAAATAGTTTCAAACTGCAAATCACCCATCTCGCGATTGCCCATTAAGCACAAAAAACTAAAAATAAATAATAATTGATTTTAGCAATTAAAAAATGGGCCCTAATCATAAGTTATCATGAGAAATTAACCTAAAATTGCTTTCCTTTTACTGAATAATCATGAAATCTATAATTTGTTACTGAATAATCAAACAAAATATGAACTAATTGAATCAAAATTCAAAAATTATGAACATGTAGATTTATGTTGTTTATTTGCAAATTTGGAGAAGAAAATACGAAAAATTCTAAGAAAAAATGCTAGTTAAGTAGCCCTTGATTTTGTAGTATTGACAGGTGAAAGATTTTCTCATCTGATTTTGATTTTTGTTGATTTGGTGGTTTAGGTTTCGATTTTCTCTCTGTGTTTCCACCACTTTTTTAATCGTGGTTTGTTATAACGTATTAAAAAAATTATTATATTTATATTTTCGCCCCCGCGTGGTATTTGTGTCAGTTGCTAATTATAATAATTGTCATTCGGAAAGTAAGTGGCAAATGCATAAATCTGGAAGCAAGCAAGTTATTACTTAAAGAAACTGATGTAAATAGGGGGTGGTAGTTTGGCTTGTCGATTCAGGCGGTCTGTGACATGGCTCGGCTCATGGCTCAGGCCAAGCCCCATTTTGGGGCGTCGACTCGTGCC
>CAIGRP010000650.1:0-11635 GCA_903798385.1 Fraxinus cuspidata
GGTAGTTGATAGAATAGTTGTTAGATAATATCTTTGACTTTTGTATAAACATTTGGCTATATATAGAGCCAGATGTAATGAAATCTTGAATAAAAATGATGAATGATATTGATCTTCATTCCTTCTCCTCTGTTAAGTTTTTCATAAAACAGCAGAGTATGTGTTATGGTTGTTCATATCCGGTTACTTCATAAAAGGTATATGAGTACAATGTTTTTGTTACTCCTTCATTCACTCTCTAAATCCATAAAACATAAGAGCTCTCATAGAGCTTTAAAATCATAAAATTCCAACACTCGTACCTTATGGCTGAGTATTTCTTTTTAATTCAGTAGAAATTAATATAATATTAATGTCATTACTCATTCCTGAATGTGTGTGTAGAATAGGTTTGGAGGGGGGAAAATGTGTTAAACCAGCCCCTTGAAAGAGGCGCTGCATCGAGGGGCGGACCTGCCCCCACTGGGCCCTTAATATTTTTCTTTGAGAAAAGCCCACCTAACTACCCAAGCCCAAGTCTTTTTAATATTTTGAAAAAAATGGCCCACATATTACATTACAAGCTCTCGTGCAGGTTGGGAATCCCTTCCCTTCCCGGCTTTCCTCCAATTCTCTTCTCCTGCGAACTCCTTCCTACTTTCCTTCCCCCCAATTCTCAAACCCTGCGAACTCATGAGGTGACGGTGGGAACTGGGAATTGTGGGATTTCAAATTCCAATAACCGATTTAACATATTTTGAAAGATGAAAAAGAAGATCGGGTTGAAGATTTGAAGAAAGGTTTGTAAGTTGAATTAATTTCGAAATGAATTTGTTATCCACGCGCACGCTACCTCGCTTCTTGCATACGTGTGGCCTTTCAAGTTTCAAGTTTTTATTCCTCTGATTTAAACTTTGAAGACGCCCACCAGGTGTTCGGTTTTTTGCTTGATATATAATGAGATGATTTGGACTTTGGTTTCTCTCTTTAGCTGTCTTTGCTAATGCTGATGGTATATGGTTTATTGATTAATTTGATGCAAAGAAAAGAAAAGAAACTGTAGCTTAATTTAAGGCCTGTTCGAGTTCGAGAATGTTTGCCTGTTCGATCAACAGGAGCCTCTATGCCTCTGTAGGATGCATACGGCAATTTTTTGACATGTAGGAGCCTCTTTTATAACAATCCATATAACCTGTCAATCCCCAAAGTTATTCTCCCTTGCTGGATTATGTTTAACATTCACAGAAACTGGGTGACATGATCTTTTTATCAAAATCCAATAGAGTTAAGTGCATTTTCTATTTAGACTTATATAATAATGTATAATACTTGATGTTTGATCTTGCCAACTTGTTCGAAGCATTAATGTAAACATAGTAAGAGTTAGGAACTGTTATTGTATCAGTATATTGTTGAAGTTCTCTTTAATGACTCTCATGGTAAAAAATTAATGAATTATAGCACAATTATTCTTGTGAAGGAAGGTCAACTTGTTAATTTTTTGCCTTCCATTTTCGTATCCAAATTCAAATTTCTATTGGTAACAGGTTCTAGTTGAACCTGGAACACCACAAGGATAAAAAATTGCCGTATGCATCCGAACAATTAACTTGAAAGAAACTTTGCCATTTCAATTGTAAAAAAAGTTTTACATTTTGAATATTATCTTTATTGTCTAATTTAAAATTAATTTTTACGTAATTCTGTCTCGCCCCCCCGAACCATAATCTTGGGTCCGCCCCTGGCTGCATCTGTATAAATGAGTTTTTATCACAAACAAATCAGTCCGGGGATGTTCCAGTAGATGACAGCAGGTTTTTACTGCCTTTCAAGAAATAGCTCAAAGCCCTTTTACTAGATTGAAGGTTTTTCCTTTTTGGATATTTTTTTAAATAGACTTAAATCTGTTTATATTGTTTTTCTAGGTCTGAGAACAACGCCCAAATTTGAAATTTGAAAGGCAGGGGTATTTCGTCATCGTGGATACCGAATAAGAGAATACAGGATGGGCAAGTTAGTATTTTGATTTGTATTTCTAATATCCTTCTTCCTACTACCAGTAATAAAGTACTATATTTGTTTTTAGTACCAGAACTTGGTGCATGTTTGTCACCTATGCATAGTGAATTGTGTGGGTGGAGTGGAATAGTGGGATTCATGGAATAGAGAAGCATGCCAACACGCATGAAAGGGAGGTTATTTTGTCTCTGTGATATCAATTAAGGAAAGTAAGATGTGCAAGTTAGTGATAAGACTATATTCCTTCTTGTGTAATAGAATGTGGTGCATGTTTGTCACATGTGCGTAGTGAATTGTGTGGGTGAGACGAGATTGTGGGATGCATGTGATAGAGTCACAGAGGAAGTTCGAAAAAAGTACAATGAAACATGAATTAAGATTACACTTGTATGACGTTATCAATGTCCAGATTTTATTATCCAGGTAATGCACATCAACTTTGGAACACCAAAAATGAAAAATTGTTATGTGAACCACCTTTCTGTAAATAGTAGCACTTCACTTTCTTAGTTGTATAGATTTCATTGTATCCCTATTCCATGCCTATGACTCCTTGGTCGTTGGTTGTGCACTGACACCATCTTTCATCTTGTTTTCTTATTATACTGATCCTCTTTTGTCCTTCACTGACAATTTTAATTATCTTTTCCTTTCGCATGGGGGGAGGGGGGAGCGTTTTCAATATGAGATTTCCAAAGGAGAAGAAACTTGCAGGAAGGCCACATCAGGTTAGGAAACAGGACGTGGTGATTCTTTAGCAAGGGAAAATTGTTTCTTAAAGTTGATTGTTGTGCTGATTTTCTATTTAACGTAAAAAAATTTCCTATGTTTGAATAGGGCATTAGCTGTTGAGGATGTAATCAGAAATGTTGATGTGCAGCTGATTGTCATTCACTCTAATTACTATGCTTCGTGGTGGCTTAAATTTTACATCTAAGTACTATTTTCCTTAGTTTTAGGGTAACTGATTTTACGCGTCAAATGAAGCTTTCACAAAAACGTTTCTACTTGTTTTCTATGTTTGAAGTTAATTGGTTTCAAGGATTTTTAGAAAAGAGCTGAATGTTTGTCCCTATGGGAAGTTATCTTTTACGAAGATGGCGAGCCCATAATAAATGGTAAAGTTGGAGATTCGAAGGTTTGATCTTTGTGGTGATGATGAACCTCATTAATATATTTCGTGCTGATTATAGCGATAACTCTTGTATTTGGATAGTTTCGTATTCATATTGCACCTCATGATCGCTTCAATTGGAAATTAAACGACTTGCACACAACAGTTACTATTACTTTAGTAATACTGATGTAATCAAATTTTCATAAATCTAATTTTATATCGTTTGAATTTTCCTCTGGACAAAATGAATAAAGCTAAGTGATTCGTGTTCCCTCCAACAATATCCATCATTTGCTCTCGGTCAGGAGCAGTTCAATGCAATATCTAAGGGCATGTGTGTAACGTCCCGACCCTTATGGACTGAAAAGCTATTAGAACATTTGTACCTTAGCCCGTGGTCTTAAAAATAATTTTAAAAATAAACTTTTTGAGGAATGCATAAAAATTTAACTAAATTTTGATGTAAGAATTATTTAATTCTAAACAACACCAACTCATATTAAGGGACCATCTAATAATTTTTTAGAAGTGAAGTCACTTTTGGGTAGTAGCAAAATAGTGAAATAATACTAAAAAGAAACAAAAAAAAAAAATTTGAACAAATTCCAAGCAAAATTTACTATTCACGTTAACAATGGGATGCACAAAAACTAGGTAGCAAATAAGAAGGCAATCCTTTTTTTCTCTCTCGCGGCAAGTGTCAACAAAAATTAGTTTGCTTAGTTATCGGTCTCGAAAATTCATGAAATTTTAAGTGAAAGTAGGAAACTTTCTTTAACATAATATATCCAAAAAATTGGCTCCCGTTAACAACATATGAGGCACTAAAATATTTTTCAAAACCCATTAACTATCCATTTGGATGAAAACCAGCATAGTTTACTTAAATGTAAAATCAAATTCTACGAATATCGGATTGGAGGAATGAGCTATCGGATTGCCCAAAAAATTCAAGGAATGAGCTATGAATTTTTAATATTGAGTGCTGAAGCTGGAAACTAGAAAGGAAAAAAAAAAAAAGGCAACAGTGAATAATTTGCTAACATTTATGAGAGAAATTGAAACTTGCGAGTAAATTTATATCCACTGAACCAATTCATGAAAATTTTCTTATGGTAGTTCCACAAACGATATTCCGTATTATTTGAAATACATAAACTGTTTTTGCATACTCAACATATATTTTTAAGTCTCCCAACTTCTCCATAGCACTATGTGATTTTGAGAAAAATGAAATGAAGTGGATTTTAAATTTTTTATCATCATCATCATCATCATCACCACCACCACCACCCTTGGTCCCTATAATTTCATTACTTGGCAAAATAAGGAAATAACTATATAAGTCCCCAAATCAAAACTTACAAATCCTCTTTTACTTAAAATTTATAATTTGGTCCTTTTGAAAATGATGTGTAAGAAAATTTGGTTTTGGAAATATTTATTTAACACATATTGGACTAGTATTGGACTTTAATTTCTCATGTAAGTCGAGCATAAAGCTCGTTTATGGACTAGGCTTGTGGTGCTAGATCATCACATTAAAATATGAGTCTAATTCATTTTATTTTTTCGAGCTTCTACGTTCATTACACCTTAAAAAAATCGTCCTCGAAATTTACCTCATGTTTGGAGAAAGAGTGTTGGATATTTGTCTCAAACTTCATCTTATCTTTCCCAAGTAGCTTCTTCTACTCCATGATTCTTCCATTGTAACTTGATTAGTTGAATCTCTTTGTTCTATAACTCATGCACCTTTCTATCCAGTATTACAATTGGTAATTTCTCATAATAGAAATCTTTTTGTGCTTCTAGAGATTGGTAATTGACCACATGATCCTACGCATACTTTTTGATCATCGATATATGAAACATGTTCTAAATTGTTGATATGACAAAGCCAATCGATAAGCTACATTTCCGACTCTATCAAGTATGTCAAAATGTCCAACGAGGTTGTAATTTGTCTTTTCTTGCCAAACTAAGTACACCCTTTATTGATGCCACATTTAGAAAGACTTTATTTCCAACTTGAAACTCCATGTCCTTTCTTTTGGTATTTGCAAACTCTTATCTTGTGTTGCATTTATCCTAGTACGGATCTTTTCAATGGTTGCTTTCAATGATTTCTGGTCCAAAACTCTCTTTTCTCTGATTTCATCCCAATGAACAAGTAATTTTCATCTTCTACCATAGAGAGCTTCATCCGGTGCCATTACAATAATTGCCTGAAAATTGTTATTATAAACAAATTCCACCAAAGGTAGATATAATTCCCAACGGCCTCCCAGATCCAGAACACGGGCTCTTAGCATATCTTCTAATGTTTGAATAGTCTTTTCAAATTGACCATCGAATTGAGGATGATATACCGTACTAAAATTCAATTTCATTCTCATAGCTCATTGTAAGCTCTTCCAAAATTTAGATGTAAATCTCAAATCTCTATTAGACACAATGGAGATGGGGGATACCGTGCAATCTTACAAACTCTCTAATGTAAAACTGTGTCAGCTGATCTAGATTGAATGTCATTTTTACTAGAAGAAAATGAACTGACTTTGTTAGACGATTCACTATTACCCATATAGCATTATGTCATCTTGCTGACTTTGAAAATCCTACCACAAAGTCCATTACAATATTCTCCAACTTTCGGTTCAAGCCTGTCCAATGGATTTAAAAACTTTATCAATCTTTGATGTTATGATTTAACTTGTTGGCACACTATGCATTTTGTCTCAAGTAGGCATCTTTTCATATTCCTCTACCAAAATGTATCTCGAATATCTCCTTACATTTTTGTACCACCAGGATGTGCGGTGTACGGGATAAAATGAGCTTCTCCAATATTTCCTTCCTCAAAACTTCATCTTTAGGCACATAAATTCTTCCTTTAAACATCAGTGCCCGATCCGAAGCTATTCCAAAATCCTTTCTCCTATCAATACAATGTTTTCCTGATCTTCTACAAGAATGGATCTTTACCCTGTGCTTCTATGATCCACTCTTTGAGAACATGTTGAACCACCAAAGTTGCTAAACAAGCGATAACTTACTCAGGCGTGGTAACCACTTCGATCTACAAATTTTCCAAGTCTCTAATCAACTCTATCTGAATAGTAGGAAATGATGCCAACTATCCCATCGACTTCCTACTTAGAGCATCAACAACAATATTAACCTTATTCGGATGGTAATGAATAATGCAATCATACTTCTTTACTAGCTCCAATCATTGTCTCTGTCTCATATTCATTTCATTGCGTGTGAAAAAAATATTTGAGACTATTATGATCTTTGTAAATGTCGTACTTTCCTTCATTTAAGTAATAGTGCCATATCTTTATTGCAGAACTACCGCTGCAAGTTCTAGATCATGCATCGGATAATTTTGTTCATGTTGCTTCAATTGCTTTGATGCATATTTAATCATTTTTCCACACTGTATTAGCACACATCCCAAACCTTGTTTGGATTCATCGCTATATATAATAAACCCTTTTGAACCTCCAGGTATGGTTAACACAAGTGCTTTAATCAATCGTTGATTTAACTCTTGAAAGCTTCACTCACACTTATCTGTCTATTGAAGCTTTACTCATTTCCTTCTCAATTGTATCATTGGTCCAACTATTTTGGAGAACTCTTCGATAAATCTCCAATAGTACCCGGCCAATCTGTTATGACCCATCCCGAATCCCCCTAATAGACCCGACACGTGTCGTGCACCGATGGTAGATGTCGCTAAGTGCCTATCCCACCATCAAGGCAACTATGGCCTGCTTTGACAATGACATACTTTTATAAAAATTTTGACAAAGTTTCCTTTACAATATGGACTAAAAACACCTAAACAATAATCAATTTCCTCAAACCAGTACATATGATTTACAACAGGGTACACCAGCCCCTTAAAACTCAAACTATTCAAAATAAAATGTTGGCAAATCGATATTTACTATGCTTTACAACAAAAAGTCCCCAAATGTACTAAACATATCAAATATGTAGTGACCCAATGATAAAATTTTATTACAAAAGCTACATGTACCCCAAAAAAAATATGAACTAAATAAACTAACAAAATGAGTCATACAGCTAATGGCAATGTGTGTGTGACTTAACTCGGTGAATCAATAGACTCCAAAGCTGTTCAACTCAGCTACTACCTGTTGAGGAAAAATGTAACAAAACCTATGAGCTTCTAACTCGGTGAGTGGATAGTTCGCACAGACATGTACTTTTTCCATTTAAACATATTTACTGAAAAATCTGATTTATTTTCTTACGACTTTTTTTAAAAAATTCTAACTTTTGATCATATCTTTTAGAACTGAAATATGCTAAAATCATAAAATTCTTATTCGTTATTTTGAATAACAACCGTAAAATATGTGGAGTATAGATAATCTGGTATCAACAAAAATCTACGTAAAGCTATCACTTATGTAAGTTAAAATCGTATTTCTGTAACTGAATAAATTAAACTCTATAATCTGAAATGAACTATTATCTGATATTTGAAAATCTCTGAATCTACAACTGAATAGGCATAATACGATATACTAAAGAGTCACACCAATAAGTACCCAATGAATAGCCTTACTCATGTATAGAGTAATCACGATGTACAAAGCAACGCCATTCAAAACTAATAATCTGTTAATCTGGTCATACGTACGCAGAGCTGCCCCAAAGACTAATCACCCTAGTACATAGCCCAAAGCCTATATGTGTACGAGAGTGGGTCCAGAGACCTCTGACTAAAATCTGTATCATAGCATCGTATAAAATCATAATGCTGGTGCAAAAATCATAAGTTAGACTCAAGCTGATATCTAAAAATGATAATCATTGATTCAACCAGATGAGTAAGTACATTAGTCGAATTCAGTAAACTAAAACCATAATCTTAAACCAATAAGCTGAACTCTAAGCTGGAAAATGTAAATTGAAAGCTAATAATCCACTATATATATATCCCATGTAATCATCATCTGATGATCTGAAAGCTATAAAGTCATATGCACATAAATTGTCTAATCAACACTTCTGAACACGGTCGTAGCCCCTTAGTGCACAAAGTAGAAATATCATAATCATCCTTATACACAGCTGTAGCCCCTCAGCGCATAAATTGGAAATAACATAATCATCCTTATACACGGCTATAGCCCCTCGGTGCATAATAGGTATCCTTACACACGGTCGTAGCCCCTCAGTGGATAAGAGTTACCTTTATGCATGGCTGTAGCCCCTCAGTGTATAGAACTCAAATACACGACTCTAGTACACGACCATAGCCCTCAATGCACTAGAGTAAGATAACTACATTTGGTATTTTCTGATGGTTTCAAAATAAACATGCTCATTTACTAATTTCTCGAAAATAAGATATTTTATGTAACTAATATGCTTCTCTAAAAACTGGGAATCATTTCAACATTTATATTAAGTAAACATGATTATAAGTAAAGATATTTTATGTAACTAATATGCTTCGCTAAAAACTGGGAATCATTTCAACATTTATATGAAGTAAACATGATTATAAGTTTATAAGTTAAAAATCCTATTTTTGGAAAAAGTAAGTTCTCCACTCATAGGACTAATTCGATCAACAAGTGTCCCGACCTCGCTATTTCCTGAAAAATGAAACACATTCCTTCATATTAGCAACCACTTAATCCAATTCCCTAACAAATGGACCAATACAAGATGTAAGTAGCTCAACTATTGCTCATTCTTTTCTATTTTTCCAATTTAGTCCACCTGTGAAAGAAAATTCATCCATTTTTTATTTTGTTTTCCATCCCCTTTCTCCTTCCACGCTATCTTTTATTATTGCCAATATATATCCAATTGCAGTCCCTTTCTAATTGAAAATAATTACTGTTGTTGAAGGATCAAACGAGAACTTAAAGTAGAGTCCCCCATTCTTCTCTCTCTTGTTGCAGGTATCTATTAATAACAATTGGCCAATTCCATAATCAAAACTCTTAACTCATTCTACTCAGTGAATCACAACTCAGTTCATTCATGTTTCTATTCAATGCATATAAAACTTTGTCCATATAACACTTTACAATTTGAAGCATTAGTTTAACTTCGAAAATGAAGCAAAACAACATAGCACCATAAAATCGAATTCTAACTCACCATAATCCTGCCCATTTCATATCTTTATTGATCCTAATCTATTAATTTCTTTCATCAGTAATATTTTAACAAGTCTCCAAAGTTTAAGCTAAATACTACCCTGTTGTTTCTCCATTCTTTATTATTGTTCATGGAGGACATACATGTACATATATTCATAATAACCCTACTCACCTTTGTTGAACTAACCCCATCTCTTGCCCTAGAATCCGTATTTAGCCATATATGGGTATCATTATGCACAGCCCAAAACCTAAATTTCCAATTATTTTTGTTGTGATTCTTGTTCACATAATCAAAACCCATTTCCTTTCTTCCTTAGTGCTTGCCCAGCTTATTGGGTCTAATTGTTACCGATAACCATAATGATGAAAACAAAATCTTTATACATGAACTACTACAATTTTTTGTTACCTTGTTTCAGCTAAGTATCAACTCCAAGCAAGAAGCATAATTCGACCATGTTCACGTCAATGTTGTTGCTCATTTCCCTGTTTATTTGTAAATTCTAGCTGTTGTTTCTTTCCCCTCTTTTCTCTCTCTTTTCCTCCTCCTCTTCTTCTTCTTCTTCTTTCTTCTCTTCCCTTCTTTCTAGATTTTTCTTCTCTTTGTCGGTTTCATTCTTTGGGTGAATGTATTTCAAATGAAAAATTGGGTAAATGGTTCAAATAATTGCCACTTGTGATTCATTCACCCATAATTGCAAAAGATNTTCTTCTTCTTCTTCTTTCTTCTCTTTTCTTTCTTCCTTTTCTTCCCTTCTTTCTAGATTTTTCTTCTCTTTGTCGGTTTCATTCTTTGGGTGAATGTATTTCAAATGAAAAATTGGGTAAATGGTTCAAATAATTGCCACTTGTGATTCATTCACCCATAATTGCAAAAGATGCTCCTCTCCTACAATTAAACTCAACATTTAGTCCATAAACATCCATTGGATATAAAATCTAACCATGTTACTTTTAATAATATATAAGTAAACTCCAAAATTAATTTTTATCCATTTAAAACCTTCAAATATTGTCAATTTGTAAAATAACCCCAATAAAATAATTTATTCCATTTAAGTCCTTATTTGACTAAGACTTTGACAAGTCAATGTTTGACTTTAAAAAAAAAGAGTTGTAACAATCTTACGCCCTTCAAAGAATTTCGTCCTCGAAATTCAATTAACAATTGACTAGGTATTGAATAGATGAGGCTATTGAGCACGCATCTAATCCTCACTTACCTCATAATGCCTCCTCTTAAATGATTTATCAAATAGACTTAGAGTTCATTCCTTCCCATCTTGCATCTTCTTTGACTTTTTCTNCTAAGACTTTGACAAGTCAATGTTTGACTTTAAAAAAAAAGAGTTGTAACAATCTTACGCCCTTCAAAGAATTTCGTCCTCGAAATTCAATTAACAATTGACTAGGTATTGAATAGATGAGGCTATTGAGCACGCATCTAATCCTCACTTACCTCATAATGCCTCCTCTTAAATGATTTATCAAATAGACTTAGAGTTCATTCCTTCCCATCTTGCATCTTCTTTGACTTTTTCTGAGTTGAGCTCTTCTTTAACTTCAATGGTAATCTTAAAACATAAGTTAAACGTGATAGTTACTCACTAAACCTTAGCAATAAACAATACATTTCTTAAATACCAGATAACATGTTGTAAACTCCATCATTGAACAATTGGACTCAAGTTTTAAATAGCATATCAAAGAATGACCTTAATGGATATGGTTAGGAGTATGATGAACAATTCCAGTCTGTCTTTGCATTTATGAAGTGAAGCTTGAAACAATTATCCTAAAGATCAATATATGATATTCTCAACTTTTCGTTATACCAAAACTTAAAAAATTCAACTTTCTCAAAATTTGAAGTTCAAAAATAATACCTTTCATACTCCAAAATTTCATCTCATATCATGATTTGAACTTTTTTTTTTCAAATATATAACAATTGTTACATATTAAGACCGAATAACTTTCGTTTGCCAATACTTCGATGTCTATATACCCTCCAATATCGTCACCCATCTCTAGTTCTTATACATCAACTCCGTGAAAATAAATGACTATTCAAGGTTTCTTTAATTAACAAACCATAGGTGATAATCTCTCTTCTGAATTTGTCTTCATAGTGTGACATTCTACTGAAGGAAGTTGCAAAATGCAATCTAGTTATATAACACCCTACAACTACGCCAAAATAGATACTCAAACTCCACCATATAAATGACAATCTAGTCTAAATATGATTTTGTAAATCCATCTCATGAACTGACTATACCATCTTAAATGAATCATGTAACCTTTGTCGATCTATTAACAATGATCCAAATACCATTTTGTATCCATTCTG
>CAIGRP010000670.1:955-20987 GCA_903798385.1 Fraxinus cuspidata
AACACCAAAAAAAAAAAAAAAACCCCATTGTCGATAATGATGATATTTTGGGAACAAAAATTGTTGGGAAGCGACGATGGTGATGGTATATCAATATGAGGATGGGACATAGTAGATATGAGGTTGTTAAATTGGATGGAGGTGAGGGCAAATAATGATAGTGATATTCCAAAGTGAGGATGAGACCTTGTAGCTATGAAATTGTTGAAATGGTAGCGATGGCAGAAGGGTAGAGAATGAGCTAAACATTGGAGGCATTTATTGGATTCCTCGGTTGGTGATGGTAGTAGTGATTGGAGTTGACGTTTTGAGGGGTGACCGATGAAGACAATGGATGGAATGACTATAGATGTTGATGTTAGAGTCGCAATCACTGGACATGAGTTGGGGTTGGAGAAGTATTGCTAGGTTTTTAGGATATTATTGATACCCTGATTTTTAATTAGGGCAATTTTATCTTCAATATTCTATTAATTAGCACATATTGTCCTCAATAATGGCTAAAAAATTAGTTGAAGGGACCAGGGAGTAAAAGTTTGATAAAATATTTTTCTCATGCTAAATGTATATTTGGGCATGAATCGTCTTTAGAAACGATATGTTCTAATTAAATAAATATTAAAGATGAAACCACGATAAAATATTGGAGACCAAAGTACGAAAATGAGCAAAAATTGAAAATGTTCATTACAATTAAAATGTGAAGTTAAAAAAAAGAAAAATTATTACAGGAATATAACTACCGAAAAAGTCCAATAAATTGGTATCTCAATACTGAATAGCATTGTCATCGTTCAATTATTTCAAAACTCAAACACCATTTAAGGTCTTCTCTGCTCATTAAAGGAGATTAATGAATCTTTTCCATTACATAACCATGTTTGGCCTAGGGTTGTACAAATAAAGAAGATTTTGTCCCTCTTTGGCTCCCATTTTCTAAAATTTATTTTTTTAACCACATATAGAATCCACTACTTTTATCAACTTTTCAACCAAATATTTCATAATCAAAATTTACTAAATATCTGATTTTTTTACTAAACCAAACACGGCCTTGTACATAAATCAATTGTCGATATGAGTGGCTTATATTTTTTTGCCTTGATTCCTTCCTGTCAAGCACTTTTCTATTCCCACAAAATCTTGAAAATAATGAAAACAGATATTTGGTGGGAAAGTTGGAATTGAAATGCATATTTGAACATAAATTTGCTGCTGTAGTTTCTACTAATCTTGATTTTTCATGCCTTTATCTACGAAAAGTACTTCCTCAATCCGCGCAACGATGTTGTATGCCAAACCTTCCAACACTCTCGAATAGCTCTCTAGAATTGCTTGTCCTACATCCTGCAACTAGGAGATTTCAGATATTTCTTGCTCCAAAACGGATCATAGCGTAGATTTCTAAACGTATTTGAATGAGATAGTAGATAGAAAGTTGCCTTATTATATTGGATCTTGCACGTATCCAACGTTGTTTGTGAAAGTTCGGGATATCTTTGCTTCAAATAAAACAACAATCTCTCTGCCCTTTTTGCCAAGAGATGATTCTTATCACTTCTATCAATATCAGACACCAGATCCTTAACCATGTCCCATGATGATTTCGAGTGAGCTAAGCATGCTTTACGTCTCCATGTATGTATTGAAGCTTCGACCTTGTCTGCAAGCTCGAGTGCTTCATGTTCAGAGGTTATATTCAGAATGTCGAGGAGATGATCCGGAGAAAAATTTTCTGAAGTATACATGTAACGATAAATTGTGTCGCCTACAGTTGCTCTTCCACTCTGAAATCATTAAAAAAAAAAAAAGGCGATGAAATGGCGAATTTGCTCCTACATTGGATCATTTTGGATTTTCCATGAAGCAACTACCTACCATAGGAAGTGATGCCATGTAAGATTCTGGAATCTTCATTTCAGCAAGAATGCAACTGTTTATGGCCATTGCTGCTTTGAGAATTTGGTTGGCACAAGAGCCTTTTTGGTGCAAATGCTTCTTTGATTTCTCGGAGATACCTGGCGGGGAAACACAAGGAACGGCAGCCACCATTTTTCCTCTTTGCCATGAGACTGAACTATCTTTCTAAATGATCCAGAACGCACTTCCTCGTTCTGCATACCAAAAATCAGTCTTCTCAAAGCTATCTAATATTTCCTGTCACATGAAATTTGTTCATTTTGAGCTTCACTTGGAAAAAAATAACCAATTATACGATTTAATTACTTAATTGCACTTGATCTTACCAGGAGCATTGCATCGAGTTTTTCCAGTGCTGGAAGGTTGATGTAAATGTCTGCTCTTGGTTGGCCTGTCATCACCTGAAATCGATTTACTTGTCAAAAAAGGAGCAAAAATAGCAAAATGTGAGCTTACAAAACCGAAGTTAATAGTCTTCACCTCCAAAATAGTCCTGTCTTTTAAATTCTGCGATGTAGGAGTAAATTGTACGATATAATTGCACACTGATAGAAGGCAATTCATTTCTCTCTTCCACATCGACTTTTTCTCTGGATGCAAGGGCTCCAGTTTCAGATGCTGTCCAAACACCGAAGCTGCATGACGAAAACTAATTAGTTTTGTTAAAAAAAAAAAAGATGTGTGAAGGAATCTTTTAAAAGTTTGGGGCTCTATGTTTCAATTTTCAAATAGTACCATAGAGGTTTGTTATGGCATTTGAAATAGTCACTGCAGTGCAAACTCCTTTCCCACCTCCTGACATGTCTTCCCCCAACAACAGCTTTGCAAATCTCTCCTTCATCAATTCTAATTCTGTAATGTTACAGGTAGCTATGGTACGTCGCATTAGATGAGACAGATAGTCCTCTTCTTTAATATTGTTCAGTACGACATATAATCTGAGACAAATAACTATGTAGACTCACCTTCATCTGTCGATACGCCATCTTGATTCTTCTCATCCAAGCGATGCCTATGCTGATTCATTCCTAGTCGGGAAAAAGCTGCACGCGTTGGAGGCTTTGTCCCCGGCCAGCAGATAGGAGAGGCTACCTCGGAGTAGCTATTATCATCCGTCTGCTCCGAAAAGGCTGATGACTCCGAATTTGTTCTGTAGTATGCAAAAGAATCGCGGCTCAGGATCGAGTAACTGGGAGTTTCTGTCGGTGAATGATCAGTTTGATCCAATGAAGAAGGTGAAGGATGATATCCCCATTCATAATTCTCATCCATATGTGATAAGCTGTCCATTTCTTGAGCTTCTAGGCTAATTCCTTGATTCTGCAAGAATTTGTACAGAATTGTCAAGAAATCACTAAACATATACATAGTTTGAGATTCTACAAATTCAAATTGCTGAACCCGAAGATACAAGAAAGTAAAACATTTATCCATTTTAAAGAAAAAAACAAAAGAATCTGAAATTAATTTCCTGAAAATTGCTGCAAAGTTTCTTTACAAAGAACCGTTTTAAATCAAAATAAGATCATGAAGACAAAACAAAAACTGATTTGTATAAATTAAAGCTACGGTAAAAGCAATACCTTTTAACACTTTTTAGATTTTTAAATTTGAGGGCTACCGTTGGAAATAGTTCCTTCCTAATGACCCATATATTCAGAATCTTGAATCACAAAAAATCTCAGCCATTAATCAATTTTTTTTCTTGAGAAGTCATGTGAAGTAACCCTAACCCAGTTGATAAAATTGCTTTAGTTTTATGATGAATTTGAAGGAAAGATAAACAAGAAGATTGATCAAGATTTGGGTGAAGCTCTCGTGCATATTAGATGGAAATTATACCGCACTTATATATACATATATTGATTTATCGAGTTTATAAAAAAGCCAAACATAAACAAGTCGCAAATATCATGATGCTTTAAAAAATACACGTGTTTTAATTTTTTAATGTCGAGATGGCTGTAGACTATATGCATAAGGCTTACTTGTAAATTCATCAACTTGAAATTGTGTCTACTAACTGCAATATGGTATAAATAATTTAATGAAGATGAAGTATTCTCAAACTTTAGGCCAATTGATAGAACAACGTGCATAACACTAATTTGACCCTTGTTGTTCACAAATGACTTGTGAACGTGCAACTTCGTGCTGGTTTTCAATGAAATGCACGAATCTTGATTGTAGAAGTAAAGTTTATTAGCCTTAAACTCAATTTGAGTACTTGAATATTTTGCAATATATTCTCTTTTCCCCTAGCAATATTTTGTACACATAGTATATTAAACAATAAAAGCTGATGAGAAATTTTGAACCCATTTTTTTTTTAAAAAGAAAAATCAACAAATGAATGAGAAATCACACTATGAGAATATTTTATTCATCAACCTCGTTAAAAGTAGTCATTGGCATCATAAATAGACGTAAAATCAACATAGTAAGCAATATCGTGCTTTCGTACCATACAACTGCAGATTATCGTTACAAAATTAAATTATATTTGAAAAGGAAAAATCTCTTGTAGAATGAAAAACCAGCTCGACTTTAAGTTGGTTTGTGCTTTGTCATGGAATTTGTTTTCCTATAAAAGAAGAGAAATTTCCACCATTGCACTTGCCAAAGACTCGTAATTCTCTTGCACATGGATTTGCCAATGTCACTTTTCTTGTGCGCTTGTTCTCTTCCCTTCTTCTCCAAAACAATCTACAATTTTAGTTTACTTATTTATTTTGGGGATGGGGTTAATTTTTTAGCATACAAAAATGTGAAATATATGGACAGTATATTTAGGACCCGTTTTGGCATGACTTTTACTTCTTGTAAAAAAAACTTTTCGAGGAAGTTATTTTAAGTCAACTTCTTATAAAACTCTTCTAGCTAGACAAAATATTTTCTGAAAATTATTTAAATATTTTTAAAAGCAATTTCTTAGTCTTAGAATCAATTTTTAACTTTCAAAAGTTCTGCCAAACGGCCCTTAACAAGACTGGATAATACGACACACAATCTTACATTTGGAATGTATTTGAGCCCAATCTTGATCTGCCCTTTGTATGTATCATCTTCAAGAACCACATTAAATGGAACTGGATTTAGTTCTATCAACCCTCTGTAATTTCCCTCCACAATTATGCCTTTAAGGTAGATCCTAATCAACACAAAAATAAGCAAGAAAAAGGAAGCAAGTTACAGTCCATATTTCATTTAAAACATGTTTACTACACTGAACCCAACATGATTAAAGAAAAAAAAAAGTATACGAGATAGTTTGTTCGATATCATGTTCAATAACTTTGCCAAAAAAAAAACATACATGGTTTCGCCAACAATTCCATCGTCGACGAAATAATCCTCATCCATGATTTTAAGTTTAAGGTGGTTCAGATTTTCCAATTCAGATGATCCCAATTCAAATGTAAATTTCTCATTCCAGTAAATCTTGTCATCATTACCTGCAGGTATTAACTACATCAGTGAAGAAATTTCATAAAAAATCATAAATATTTTTCTAAGTACTTAACCTTCCGAAGTCTTGCTTCTGCTCACTTGAGTACCACATTCAATAATAACATAACAAGTTGAATTCCCTGTGAGCATAAAGTAGCCAATAGTATTAGTGACATCGAGTGCTACAAGTTTGGTACAAGATAAGATTGGACATAATTCAGAATCAGCAACGATGAAGTCATAATTGGATTGAAAAATCTTTTAAGCTGGGTTAATACGTAAACAAATTCACATATTTTTTTTTTAATAAAGGGAAAATGAACTCGGGGTTAAAGTCCATGTCAGCCCCTTAAATCCGCCACTTAGAACAAGAGATATAACGATCAAATTTGCGAATGTATTACTAATAATATTGTTGAGGTTGATGCCTTCAGCGCTAACAAGAAGTACTTCAAGAATTGCTCCTTTCATTTTTCTTTTTCTCTTTTATTATTTTCATTTGTTAGAAAAGGAAGAGAGACATAGATAATGTTATGCATTTATACATAGTTATTAAATGAATTTAAGTTATATGTTAATTTAATGTGTATTTATTAAGCTTATCAATTCGACAATAAATGAGCAATAAATTCAACATGTTGAACATACTTGAAGTTGAAGTAATTAAAAATGGTGGACATGGTAATGATGGATATCGGAGAGCAAAATGAGCGTAACGCATCGTATTACAAGTGATAGCGACGGTACGGTGGTGAAAACGGGTGGTAAAATGTGTATAACATTATTTTATAAAATATAACACACATGGTGTAAAAATGAACATAAAAAATAACCAAAAAAAAGTATTTTTAGAATTCTAGTGAGGTAAACGTGTGTTGCACGTTAATTGGATGATATTAAAAATAAGTGTGTAATAAAATAAAGAATAAGCCTCGACATATAAATCATATTTACAAACTCGACATAGAAACCAATTTGAGGATTTTATAAGATGCAATTCATTCACAGTTTATGTTTTAAAAAATATATATTATCTTGATTCAACTTTGAGAATAAGAAAAATTGTAATAAAATAAAATGTATCTCCCTATAAAAAAAAAATTCCGTGAGCATCAGTGAGTTTTAAGAATCGTGATAGCCATCAATTAAGTGTACGATGCAAAATTCAATAGATGAATAATCCATGTGAGCACTGACAAACATTTCTAACCATCCAATTTCAATTTTCAGATACATGGAAAAATCCAAATCATCAGAGGAAGGTGTGAATAAAAGGGAATGAAGGGTACCCATAATCATAAAATGGATCAAATTTTGTTCACATCTAATATTAAATGATTCACAAAATCACAATTATAAGCATCCGAGAAGTTTAAATACAGAAATTCCAGAAAAAAATAAAGACTTCTTAGACAATTTGAGCCCACCTGAAATGCTCGCATTTTTCAATCATCCATTCATTTCGAAGGTTCTATTTGCAATAAATGGAAGGCATCGTAAACTCGTTCTGCATGATGCTACAACGTTCTTAAATTGAAGAGATGCAATGATGCAATGAGGGCTTAACTCAATCTTGATCAAGATTTTCCTTTCCAAAACTCGGAAAAGTTGTCGGGCTAAAAATCCCGTAAGTAAAAAAATAAAAATAAAAATCATTTAAAACAATAAACTCAAACACAAGCAAAATGACTGTACCAACATAAACCCAAATGCTAGAATGATTTTAAAATATCCTAAAACCTCATATTTAAAGCAAAACTCCAAGAATGAAGAAATACAATATATTATCATTGTTCAATTCCTCAAAAATCCTCCTCCAGCACATAAACTACCAATAATTAGTTAAAATCGTATGAAATTCATCTATCTTCAAAATATGAACAAGAATAAAGCAAAATAATAGAAATCAAAGCCCAAGATTTGAAACTTCATCCACATATTGCCTCTAAACATGTCTGAAGCATCGAATCTTCTATCTTGAAACCCACCCATCGCAAATCCAAAGAACTCTTTAAAAACTATAGAAACTTCGTAAGGTGTAGAGGACCTGATGTTGACTGTGCTCAATTTTCTGGATGAGATGGAGGCTATGGTTCTAGCTTGCAATGGGTAGGCCTTGGAGGCTTCGACGTCGATGTGAAAGAAATTAGAAAAGAAAATGAATAATGGGTGAAAGAAATAATGGCTTCGACGTCGGTGTTCACATTGCGTGTGAAAATGAACGAAATGATGGTAGTGTGAAGATTAAAAAAGAGAAAAGGATATGTCGATAGAAATTGCGACACGTGTTCAACAAAAGTTAGCCTGTGAAATAAGTTGAAAAGTAAAATTTTGAGGATATTTGTATATTCTTACCTATTTTAAGTCCATGTTCAGGCTTCATTTTTTCAAAACCAAACCTCATTTTTTAAAATTTATTTTCAATTGTACGTTCTCTCCTAAAATAATTGAATAATTCTTTGGTTTACATGAAATTTGGTACATAGGGTGCCCACACTCTCATACCACCCGTTTCCGTTGTGGGCCTGAGGGTGAAATGAAATTCATCCATGTCCAGGAGAACCTGCAGTAGGTCCGGGTAATGTCATAATGGTGTTTACAAGAATCAATCGATGTTACCAGTGGAAGCATTTCTATGTTCTAAGTAATTCAATTTTTATTTTCGTTCCTGCTTTCATACTTTCGATTATTTTAATGTTGATTTATTATTTCTTTAAAAGCGTGTTGCGTGTATTATTGAATATTGAATGGTTTGTGTGTCTAAAATCAACGCGTGTTGTATATTTTAATACAACCTGTCCATTATTTCAAAGAATTGAGAATTCTGGTTTATGTGGATTAATCTATATGCATGGATCAGATGGGCCAAACTTATTCCTTAATGATAGGGCTAAAGTATTTGGGATTCCATAATGTTCGTAGAATATTGAAAAAAAAAAAAAGCATATTAATTTCTTTTTTTATTTTTTGGTGAATGTCTCCTACAAATTTTAAGATTTTATTTTAGTACTTTCTGCTTAATAAAAGCCTCTAAAAGTCATTAAAATTTGAATACTCCAAAACTCACAGAAATTTCTAAAAAAATTTAATTGAATGCGCTGTGATTTTTCATAGATATTTTAAAAATCTCAATTGAATACATCAATAATTTTAGATAATACCAAAAGTCTACGTTGAATACCCCTAAACTTTTTAAATTCGAAAAAGTCATTAAAAGTCTCAATTGAATACACCAAGGGTTTGCAAGAATTCGTCCTTTTACTGACATATTCGTGTTGCTCTGCTTAATTACTGTGTAATTATGTGACAAAATATTGTCTACGCGTGGAGTATAAATTGTCGAACGTGATAATAGGCATCACAGTGTGGTAGCTTCATATTGCATTGCTTGTTTTAAAATGAATGAGGGCTGGACCATTACTCTCCTATGACTGAATGCTTGATGTCATTTGCATAGATTGGCTTGGATCGATTTATAAACTGTGGACTTGCATTTGTCTGTGAAGATTCAGAAACTTAGCAATAGCATTTCGACTAGAATTTAGTTGTCAGGATTACAAAGATTCAATCGTTTGAATGCAGGCAATTTTAGCTTCGAGTGGAGATGATTCTTTGTTTTAGTGATTCATCGACAAATGTATACACTATACATTCGGTAAGTTGAGACTTTGAACCCACATATGCTCGCTCTTAATAAACTACAGGGGATTGATTAGTATATCTGATTTGGATTGTACCATGTTGAATCGTTTAGCTGAGAAACCAGGTCTTTGATTCCACGTAATTGTTTCAAGAACTGGCCTTCCAGTTTAAGTTGAAAGGCTCCAACATCCATCCCTAACCTGATGCCTGATTTTTGCCGCTCAGCTCTTTTTTTAGCCATCTGCTTGAGTTTAGACTAATGTTTCTAATGGTTTTTTAGTCTAAATTCTATATTTTTTGTAGATTCATAAAGAAATATTTTAACATGCAATATTATTTTGAAGTGTTTTCTTGGTACATAATTCTTTTTACATCATTTTTGCCTTTTAAAAATTTCTATTCCTCGAAAATTTAAATTGTGGGGGATTAAAAAGGAATATGTAGGGATGTCAATATGGCTTGCCAGCTCGGACGTCCCGTGACTAGGCCAGAGAAAAGCCCGAGCCGGCTCATGGCTCAGGTTGAGCCCCATTTTCGGCTCGACTAGGCTCTTAAAGGCCCGAGCCGAACTATTTTTACTCGAGTCGAGCTCGAGCTTCGAGTTTTGGCTCATCCAACTCGTTGACGCCCTTAAGAATATGCTCATTTGTGAAGGCTTTGCTTCAGAAAAGATGCCAAGTCTTTTGCTTTCTTCTTTCAACTCACTGAATAATAGTAAATTGTGGAAAAGCTGTAGTCAATAAGAAATAATTAGTTCGTTTGTCCAGATTTCTGGATTATCACCGCAAATGTCAAACTTTAACTAGTCATTGTTCCTTGGAAGCCTTATTCAGCATCAAAATGAATTAATAAATAGTCTGTGTTCCCATTGGTTCATACGTCCTTGAAAATTTGGTATTAAAAACTAAAATGCATCAGGTTTCTTTATATATAAATCTTCTAGAACCAGTTTGGTGTTCCGTTGACATGATTGAAGCTTAAGTTCCTTGAGAGAATGATTGCTTAGGGCACTAAAGATGCTGCTTTGACCATGCTTTTTGTGTGGAGGCACACTGGAATTTAATATTTTCTATTTCACTGATGGTATCATTTGACATATGGGTGAGTTGAATAAAACAAATCAAAAGGGCAGAAGTTCAAAATTGACGGAAAGAAACGAAAAAAAGGTAATTTCTGCCTTACTCATCTTTTTACCCTTTATCTCCGTCGTGCTGTTAGAGAATGAACACATTTATTTAATTTAGTCTTCCATAAACTCCCTCATGTGCATGCCAGATTCATACTTTATTCAAATTGAACTACCTTATTTAAAGTTTTAATGATTAGAGATGAGACAAATGTATTTATCCAACCAAATTGAAGCTGACGTAATGCAGAAATCCTCCCCTGTTCCACTTTCCCCCTTCCTCCAAAAACACATTACACATCCACATACGAAACAACTAAAAAGAGGAATGTGAGGCAAATATGAACATCTTAAATTTGTGACAGTACTAACGGTTGGAAGTGTTAGACAAAAATGCAGAATACAATAATATTATATGTAGTAACTAAAGAAAGAACACACAGGAACATTGTGTGTGTTTTAACTAAAACAATACAGAATCATCATCCTTAGAAGAAATCGCTGTTAACTGCTGAAATGAATAAGCATATCACTTGAATAAGATGGCTTATTGCTTTCTCTGTGTTTTTTGTTTGTTGGCATGCCTTTTCTTCTAAAGCAAGTAAGGAACTCTACTGTATCTAAGCTTAGAGAAGGAATATAGTGCATAACTGTTAAAAAGGTCTTACACATAGCGCAGCGTCCGATTATGTTTGGGTTAAGCTAAATAACTCTTCGAACTTCATTCGCTGAAAGAGTCCAAACTGTAAAATTTAAGAAAATGTATGTGGTAATATTCTGCATAACACTGAATCATCCCATTCTTTTTCTAGTTTCTAGGTGATCTATAAAAATTCTTGTTATAACACATCAAAAAAGTGGGAAGAAAAGTTTATTTATCAAATTTTCTGTTTTTTGACTTTATTAGCCATGAAAATATTAACTTCCGAGACTGGCCCATATCTTTATAATGATGATCTTTCTATTGTGGCTGTTCATAAAGGCTGCCTTAGCTGTCACTTCTCTCTTATAATTTTTATATATTAACAAAGGAAAAATATAATAGTTCTACTTGTGCTGCAAGTATATTTCTGCTTGTAACTGTTCATTATAAAGTCAAGTGAGAGATTAGAGATATAAGGTAGCCATAACTCAGAACGATGGCTTAACTTCTTCGGGGGCTATATGCGATGCCTATATGCTTGTTACCGAACATTTCTTTGCCGTGCAATCTTTGATCAACTGTCTAGCTAAAATCCAAACCCCAGTGGAAAAGCCACTACTTTTTGTTGTCCAAAAATGATTCCTGAATCTGAAACACCCTTAAAACTCCCTGTATTAGACGTTTCACAGCAATTGTCCACATCTTCTTTGTCTTCTCTGGCTGCAGCATGTAAAGAATGGGGTTTCTTCCTAATCATTAATCATGGAATCTCCAAAGATATCTACAACAAAATTTGTACTCTCTCAAAAAACCTTTTCAACCTCCCTATTGAGACAAAACTTAAACTAGGTCCTTTATCACCTCATAAGACTTATACTCCTCATTTCATAGCCTCGCCCTTCTTTGAGAGCCTTAGAGTTTCAGGACCAGACTTCACAGACTCTGCTCAGAGTTCTTTAGATGTTCTTCTAGGTGAACATGTTTCAGAATTCAGGTGAGGCTTTTTTATGAAAATGATATCTTTTTTAATACTCGTGCACGCCTTTTTTCACATTAAGAGATTAACATTTTCAATAATTTACTTTTTCTTCTGTCTTCACAGTGAGGTATTGCAAGAATATGGGAGCAAAATATCTGAGTTGTCTAAGGGAGTCCTTAAGCTCGTATTAACAGCTATAGGAGATGGAATTGATACAAAATATTATGATTCCGAGTTTAAAAATTGCCATGGATATTTGAGAATAAACAACTATACTGCTCCAGAAAGTCTAGACGAAGAAGCTGAGGGTCTTGGGATGCATACTGATATGAGCTGCGTAACAATTGTATATCAAGATGAAATAGGAGGGCTTCAAGTGAGAACGACGGATGGAAAATGGATGAACATCATTCCATCTGAAGGAACATTAGTGGTAAATCTTGGTGACATGTTGCAAGCTTGGAGCAATGAACGACTCAGATCATCAGAACATAGGGTTGTTCTGAAGAAGCCCGTGAATCGATTCTCTCTAGCTTTCTTCTGGTGCTTTGAGGACGAGAAAGTGATATTAGCACCCGATGAAGTTGTGGGTGAAGGAAATAAAAGGACTTATAAGCCATTTGTCTGTTCAGATTATTTAAGGTTCCGTGAGAGCAATGAGAAAGGAAGGTTTGAGAAAGTTGGAATTACAGTTAAAGATTTTGCTGGGATTGGATTTCCAATGTAGACGGAATCTGGGTGTTTGTTGTATAGAAGCTATACAGTTCTTCCAATCATCAGGCTATAGGCTTAGAGTAGGATATTGCAATGTGAAAAGAATTTTGTATCTAGTTGGTTTGTCAATATATGTGCTAAAAATAATTGCCTGTGTTCTCCAATTGGTAAACAAGGTGTAAGGAATGAAGGTAGTTGGGTTTCAAGGGCTTTGACCTATTAGTTGTTGATTAGAAAAGCATTGTACAGTTGGAATTCCAACTTCCAACTTGAATATGTGAATTTAGTTTCATACTGTGCTTGTCTTGTGCTGTTTATGCAATGTGCAAAATTTGTCTTTATGTACCAAAGTCAATTCTAGATTTATGACTGTTTGTTTTATCCATCTTTCTCCAAAATATGTTCTTTAAGAAAATGCTTGGTCAACTTACACTCTCTCTTGCCAGCACATGAAGAGTTTACATAGTCAGAGTTTGGCTGCACCGAAGGCAAGGAATTTTGCAATTAGGGCACATTACTTTAGAGATCTTTGGAATTGTAATACACATGAAATTAGAGTTAATGCATACCTTTCTGATGTTATACTCCATTTAATATCGTGATTGGACATGATAGTTGACAAATTTCATCACGAGTCTTGTCCCGTCCAACTAACCATGTACTTAATGCAGATTTCCTAGGAATTCAATGTACGAGGCTTCTGAACATTGCATTTAACTGCAATAAATATACAAGTAATCATTGAGCTATGAGTACTTATCCAATATCTGGATTATTATGTTAGAGATTTGACCAAAAGTCATGTTATAATCTGCTTCTTTAAGCACCTAAGTCGTGTAATTTATGTTGTATTTTTTTTTTTTTCTCAATCGTCATGTAAATGAAGCAATGAACAGAATAGAGCGACAAAAAATTATGCATGTAGATGATTTTTAGTTCGCTGTCCACACATTCATACGTTGATCCCTCCTGATTGTGGATTTGCCCCCACCCCCACCCCATTATCAATTAATGGATTATTGGTTGTTGCTTTTCCATCTTATAATGCATACAGTTCTGGTTGCTGGTTGATCATGTTCAATGGCTCTGTAAGAATTAGCAGCTTGTGGTCCAAAGATAGAATTTAAAGTAGCTTTTGTTGACATATTGACATAAAATAAAAAAAGTTTAGTGCAAATTACACTAAACATTGCATAAAGTAGGCCACTATTTTTGTTATTGCAGATAGATATATTGCTGATAAAATACTCTTTGAGTTAATCTCAATTTGTCACCACCGTCAACTGTCCCTAAAGTTACTTTAATTAACATGTTCATCTTTTTGTTCCATAATTGATCTGCAACAGGGCCTGCTTACAGCCCTTTGATTGTTCGCCTTCTAATATATGTTTTGGTTTTGTTATTTTTTTTTTTTTTCAATTTTTTTGGGCTGGTTTGTTGGATTCATGTCAGAACATAGCCGGAATTTATATATAAGTAGGGTGTTTGACAGAGATTAAAATTAGATTTTTAGTAAATTATGATAGAAGTTTTTGAAATGTGTGGTTGAAAAGTTGTGGGACTCATGAAAAATGTTGTTAATATTGATTGTTTGACTTGGATTAAAATCAAATTTTAATGTAGACCAAACATGAGCAAGATCTCTGATTCAGCTAGTTACAAATCGTGAGTCGTGCTTCTTTTGTTTGATAATTTAAATTCAAAGCTTTTTTGAACACTTGTAGCGTTCAATTTCCATTCATTCATATTTGTTGTATCTTTTGATTGTGATTTGAATCTTGACTTTCTTTTATCACTTTTCTCTTGTAATAATTTACTTCTAGTTGGGCCATTTAGGCACAACACGGCCATCCACTCAACTAGCCATATGGGCATTGTTCAGCAAAAATTTTGGTTGCTGTCAAGCCAAGGTTTGATCTCCCGTGTCAAATTATTTTCGAATAATTGGGCACACAACTATTGTCATCCCTCGAAACTGAATAACACGTCCATTTGCTATACGTTTGAAATATCTTATTATCCATTCTATCAGTGTTTTTTGTATCGTGTGGCACATTGTTCATAGTGTCAAATTATTTATTTTGTTGATAGCATTGTGGCGTCGAGTGACACCTTGTTTTCGCGTTAACCATATAATCAATTTTAAAATATTATGGTCAATTTTTTGCAGATTTTTTTGTTTTGGTTTGTTTCTATGTACTTCAACAGTAATGACTGACTGTAACTAAAATTACCTTATTTTGATGGAAATGGTGAAATTTCTACAAAATTGTATGTTTTGAACTCCATATATTTTAGAACATTGAGTATGTTACATCTCTTATCCAAGACTCCACGAAAGTTGCCACGTGGATGAACTCGTGGCAAGCGGACCCTCGAAGCATGACGTGGCAGGAAACTTTTAGGGGCGACGTAAGGATGGCGTACTAAAGGTCTTCACTGCAGCGCCGAGGTACTTCAAGGAAAGAACCATTTGTCGAGGCACGAGTTGGCACGCTGACGAAGAAGTGGTTAAGCGTCGAGGCTGTTCCCTTTATGGAGACACCTCCAATGACTTATCCGAGGTTCTCAAGTTCGCCTGATATTCAAGATACCGAGGTTGTCCATCACATTAGATTCGGTGATCTCTTAGAAGTGACTGATGTCAACACATTTATGGTATGAATAAACCGTGATGTGAGGCCTTAGTAAGGGAGATTAGGTCACGTAGTTTAGATCCAACGACCACCACATCGGCCAGTATAATATAAATAAATTTTCATTGCAATGAAAATGGGGGTGGATGATTGATAAAGAGATTAACATTCATATATTCAAATAATACGCTTGAACTCTTGAAGGAGATATATTAACATTTCATCTATCTTTCCACATATTCCTATTTTTTGTTACATAAATTAGTTTGGTTTTTCTCCGGCAATCGTTGTTAGTGCGGTTGCTTTTGTTCCACCCGCCGAGCTCGAACATTTTTGTCTCTCGCAACAAAGTACCTCCCGCATCCATTTCCTCTTTATTACCGCCATTATTCCGAAATCGTGCTTGACTTGGCTTGAGTGGGCCCAACATCTGTTGGCTCATTTTTTGGGGCAACAGAGTATATAATTTTGTTACAATTCAAGTTATATTACAAACATTATCTTCTGTCATATCGTTCGACATTCAACATTTCATGAATTAATGCTGAAATTTGATTGAAGATTCCAATTAGCATATCCGGATGGTTTAGTTTGGCAGGTAAGCATTCCAGTCCACGTCTTCGTACATTTAATAATCAACAAAAATAGGCACTTCAGCTTTTGGTTGGTAACAATCACATGGTTTCTTGCTTAAAGACTGTCTAGACTTCCATTGCCAACAAAGAAGAGTAGAAGACTACACCATTCAATTACCATAGCACTAAAAGATGAACTTTGGGATGGAGGATCATTGAAAATATTTGTGCCAATTTGTTAGGTGCTGGTTGATGTTTGTTGGAATTTGGTTTAAGAATTGAAATTTTGGTAGTATAAATTTTGCAAAGTGACTTTGTGTCAACTTCGGTTAAATATTCGAACTTGATCCGATAGTCAAATTACGAAAGTAAATAAATTAACTTGTTCTACTCATCAAGTAGATATCGTAATATATTTGAAATCTAAAAATCAATTTCGAATGGATGAGAAATTGTGATCTAAAATTTGAAGGAAAGAACGGAATTCAACAAGTTGGCTATCACTCGAGCGGCAGACCAATGCTAGACTGTAGGCAAGCGATAGCTTACTGCATTGCGCCGCTCAAGCGCCACAAGGGCAATAGGCAAGAGGTGGAACGGGTGCGTCCCTTCTTGAAAAATGCTGAGTTTTGGAGTGCGTCTCTCCAACCACCCCCCCTTCACCTTATGTGTAAAGGACCCCTATGACGTTTATTATTTACTCTATTCCATTTTTACACTTTGGTTTTGGTTAAAAACACTTTGTAGAAGTTATTCAGTTTTGCATCAAAGTCGTAGTTATGGTGGAGAGGAAACTCTGTTTGAATTCATTGGTTTAAGCCATTTAGAGTACTCATATGGCTAGATGTGATTGTTATATCTTATGAGACATTTACTCGAAAATTGTCAGCATCGATGTGGGACAAATTCATATTAAAGAAAAAGTGTCAAACACTTGCTTCGATCAATCCAATCACTTGTATTTCCTATTTTATTTTCTGATTTATTTGAATTTGATTCAGTAAAAAAAAAACTAAATATTCTTTTCATTATATGAAATATTTTTTCGTTGAAGAATGGAAAGGATTAAATCCGTCGCCACGTATTCGTTTTCAATAATTATCATTTCTGTTTTGGTAAATCAAAACTATTACGTTTTGAGAATATAATTAATCCACATTAACATCCCTAACACTGTTGAATGCCCTTCCTTTCTATTATAGAGAAGGATATGACAATGACTCTTGCAGTTCTGGATGTAAACGCTCTGCCAAGGTTTTCCGGCAAGGAAACCCTGCTTATGATTGATGTCTTCTCTACCAAAATAAGTTAGCCCTTTTGTAATCTATTTAGTGACTAAGGGCCTATCTAGTACGAATTATGTTTTTGTTTCTACTTCTTGTAAGACTTATGTTTTTGTTTCTACTTCTTGTAGAACTACTTTAGATCAGTTCTATCTAAAAAGTAAAATTTTTTTTAGCTCAATAAAGTATTTTCACAAAATTATTTAAACATAGTTAAAAAGAGCTTCCTTGTCTCAAAGTAGCTTTTGATTTTTCAAATGCTACCCGTCATGAACTTTATATCAAGTTGAACATTGCCCGATAATTTGCGACTTTGTCCACGACGCTTAATACAACCTTCTAAGTTTCTCACTAGGCTGTGAAGATGTGCAAAGAGTCGCTAATGTGTAGAAGCATTATGTTTTGATATGAAGATTATGTGTGTGCTTACACATAACAGAACTCCGAATTTACCTTCAGAATAGTGTGAAAACATTGTATGGTTAATTGGTTATATATTTTACGTTCTTTTTGAGTCTAAAAGCGTGTTTAGAAAGTGTTTATAAACCAGTTAAAATATAAATATATAAAAACGTCTAATTGATAAGTCGGTAGTATTTGTGAATTTTTTAAAATGTATATATAAAAAATGACTTAGCAGTTCCTAAACATTAGTCAAACATAGGCTAAGGTGGAACTTCATATGGAATGTAACAAAAGTGATAAAGATTACATACTGATTGATGTAGATTTTTTGAGAATAATTTTTGTAAAAAATGATATTTTGGAGAATGTGTAGTTAAAAAATAGAGAAAAATTATAGGTTGTGCAAATTATTTTTATTGAGTTAATATATAATTGAAAAAGAATTTATTCAAGAACCCACACTAAACAAGGGCTAAAATGCTCCCTTTTCAATTTCAACGACAAAAATGCAGCTGAATCGAAAAATTAAAGGCACTTGCAAACTCAAATAATCAACTTATAGAATCTCGAGTCTTATATCAATTTAATTACTTATTTTTAATTTGTTCCACAAAGGTCATCCAAATTTGAGCCGTTCAAACAGAATAATGAAGTGAAACAAAATACAAATTGACAAACTAAACATCAACATTTAGAGATGAAAGGGACCAAGTGGTCGAACTAAAATAAATTTAATTTAAATAATCAAATTGAAACAAATTAAAAATTGAATAACCAACATAAAATAAACCTCGAAATCGAATGAAATCTAATATTTGTAACAAATTTAATGTTTATGGGGGTCACAAAATTATTGCCTGCTAACTGGTCCAAAAATGTGAGAAATCAATTTCGATGGTCCTCAAAACCTATTCTAATGAAATGGGTCCCTTACCAGGCACGAGCTATGCGTGTGAATCACACGCTCGAAGATAAGGGTCCGAACGCGTGCCACTACCCACACACGCTTCCCTCGTGTAAAACCTCCGCCCCTTTCTCTCTCCGCCGCTGGATCTCCGCCGGGAAATTTAATTTGTGTTAATCCTTTTTTATTCTTTATCTTGGGAACTGGACCTCGCCGGGGCTCTCCGCTTTCTATTCCTCCGTTTAGATCTGAACGCGAGGAATGTGAGATTTTTTAACGGGGTGCGAGACGAAAATTTAGTAAGTTGTTTTAAACATTATTGAGCTCTCGTAAAAGCTGAATTTTAATTTTGTGAAGAATTTAACATTCTTACAGTGGCTACTAGAATTTGATTTAGTGGGAAAAATACTATAGGATTGATTGGATGTTTTGTTGTTTGGTTATTTTAGATATTCCACTAGTTTCATTTAATTGATTTGACCTGAAAAAAAAAATGGATGAAGAACTCACGTGCAGTAATGAAGCCAGTGTAATGACTTGAACTCGAAATTCCAGTACTTTTACTATATAATCAAGTGATATACTTGCGTTTATTCCACTAGTTTAATTTAATTGAAATGGATTTAAACTGAAAAAAAAAAAAGGATGCATGCAGTAATGAAGCCAGTGTAATGATTTCCAGTCCTTTTACTATATAATCAAGTGATATACTTTTCTTTTTTTTTTTTTTGATAGATAATCAAGTGATATACTTACATTTATTTACTTATTGTTTTAGATTATGATGTAAGGTAAATGATGCATGTCTCGAGCTATCTGTTGGACACTTGCGGTAATAAGAATAGCAGAAATACAAGGTAGCTGTTGAATACGTTAAATGCTGGCAAACAAAGCATTGAATACATAATGTATGTTCCTATTGCATTTTCCATATATTTCCAAGGATCGACTTTATATGATTAAAGCTTGGTCCTTTACGAAATTCACTCGGTTATACTTTATAACTCTCTTGACATTGTTTTCTTGGTATATAACATTTACTGTCAGATAATTTTGAGCCACCCAGTTGGACTACCCTGACATGTAAGCACATGTGTTCCTATCTAAGAGAATGTTCTAATTATACATAATATTGGGGGTATGAGTTATGTTGCTTTGATCTGGAGGCTTAATTTAAGTATTATGCTTAGAAGAGAAGATAAACAAGAGTAAGGAGAAACTAGGAAAAGTTATGGCAGCAGAGATGCAGAGATTCGGAATGAGTGAAGATGATGACGATGAAATTGAGATGGGTGTGAAAGATGAAGATGATGATGACGATGATGATGAAGAGAAGAACATGGCTACTCCTGCTATGTTTGGTGTTGATGTGGGTGTTTTATCGAAAAGCAGCAGTAATAGGTTTATGCAGCACCACCAGTTTCAAGACCTGCCAACTCCACAAGGAGGAGGATCAAGGAGGTGTAGGCCTCAAGAAGAGAAGGAGAGAACGAAGCTACGGGAGCGGCAACGTAGAGCAATAACTGCAAAAATTTTGGCTGGACTTCGGAGGCATGGGAACTATAATCTTAGAGTCAGGGCAGACATCAACGATGTCATTGCTGCTTTGGCAAGGGAAGCTGGTTGGGTTGTTCTTCCTGATGGAACCACCTTCCCTTCCAGATCACAGGTACTCACCATTGCGACCATATGTGATTTTTTCTTGTATATATGAATATTATTAGGCCACTGTTTGAGCCCCATTTTTGGGCTAAA
>CAIGRP010000679.1:0-11141 GCA_903798385.1 Fraxinus cuspidata
GGTTGGTGGTGGTGAAGTCTATGGGCGTGGTAGCTGAAAGATGGTGCTATATGAATCTATATGTGACAGTTTGGTAGGTTATGAAAGTGGTGGTGGTGGAAAATTTATGATTTCTTTGTAATTTTTTAGAAACTTAATGACAATAGTTGCAGTTGATTATTCATCTTTTTCTTTTTGTTTCATTTAAATATGAGGAATAATCGTCCTTAATTGAAAAATTGATAAAAATGACCTTTTGCACAATGAAAAGTAGAAGGTAGGGGTGAAAATGCCAAAAAATGAAAGGCAATGACGTTTTGCACAATGACATTAAAAGGTATGAATGTTCTGTGCTATTTACCCCTAAAATAAAATAAAATCATATCCTCAAGTCTTGATTAATCAAACTCTAAAAGAATTATTTAGTTCGTTATATAAGACATGAATTATATACAATTCATACAGAATAACATGAAGAGAAGAAAGATAAAACTATTTTTTAGATAGTTAAATCAATCTTTTTCGCCAAGTTGTCTTTGCTTCCTTCTTGATTTCTTGAATCTCGCCCCCCTTCAATTCTTTCTTTCAAAGTGGTCTCTATGATTATATTTATAGTGTATTGAAGTTTTAAGACGAGTTAGATACGGATCGGGCCGAAAACTTTCCAAAATTCTGAGATTTTTTAAATTCGGGTGGTGGCGCCGCAATGAAAATCTTACCGACGCCTGTTCTGCTTCTTACTATCTTCTTGGTAGGCGTTGCGGCACCCAAGAGCTGGAGACTTGACACCCAAATCTCTACTGGTTTCTTGGGATTCCTTGGCGCTCAAATGTGGCGTCATGGTGTCCACTATACTGTCATTCACTTCTGGCCTCGTTTTCTTGCTTTTATTCCACTTCTTCTATTCTTCTATCTTCATTTCATGCCCACTTCCATGATCAATAATTTAACTCCATTCCATGCTTTAGAACACATCATTATCATCCAATTACCTAAACTACAAAACAACACGAACAAATACATCAAAATGCTCAAAAGTGCTCAAGAAGAAATTGAAAATTAAACTTTAAAGGTGCCAATTCATTGAGTGAAATACACACATCACATTACGAGGCAGAATCAGCCCCAAAACGAACAGGTCTTCAAGCTGCCACAATTCTCTACTTTCTGCTAGGACCCACGCCACATCAACCCCTCCATTGGATTTAGAATCATCGAAAACCCCTGTGATTGACCCCCATTGATATTATTGTCTTTCTTGTGAAAATTGAAAATAGGTTTTATTTATTCTACCAGTTTGTTTATAGGAGATTTGGGGAAATTTACAAGAAATTGTTCTACCGGTTTTTTGTTGACTGTACGTGATTGTTTACTGTATGTGGTTGTAGTGGTTGTGGGGGAGAATGAAGGAGGAGAAAGAAAAGAGAATTTTTTCTATTTTTATTTTATAATAGTTTATTTATGACTTGTTTTTATTTTTTTTTTAAATTGAGAGTATGATTGCAATTAGTTCTTTATTTTTCTTTTATTTAAATAGGAGTGTATATTCATCATTTGACAACTTTTTATTGAAAAATTGGATAAAAATGGATAAAAATGATGATTTCTGCAATAAAACATTGAAATAGAGGGTGTGAATAAAAAAAAAATACAATTTAGGGATATTTTGCACAATGAACTCCATACGTAGGGACTTTTGTGCTAATAACCTTTGTTAAAAATGGGAAAAATGCTCTCTCAGACAAGGGCTAAGTATTAACACTACAATTTTACTTATTGCACCACGTTTTAATTATATTTGAGGTTCTCAACTCGTTGTAACAATATGTTCTTAACTTTTTACAAATTTCTATTTGTAATCTTGTATTAATTAAGACATTTTGTCATTAAAGATGATTTTTATTAAATTATGTTGTTTGATTGTTTTGAAATAAGGGGAAAAATACTTTGTCGCACTTCTATATTTATTTATTTTTTATATGACGAGCAAATAAATCATTTTGTACTACGGACTTTTTGGACGGAAACCCTTATTAGAGACAAGACATGCTAATTAATGAAAGCTTGAAAAAAAAATGAGTAGAAAAAAGTTATGAAAATAAATGATACAATGAGCAAAGATTTAAGATTAAAGATTTCATGTGAAATTAAAATATGGTGCAAACTAATAAAAATTGTGATGTGAACAGTCTCCCTTGAACAAATAATAAGAGACAGTGAACAAGTAGAAATGTAGAATTAGTATAGTTTGACGAGTTAAATATTTCAACTGCCATTGAACTTATCCAAATGTTACAAGTAGAATTAGTATATTTTGACGAGTTAAATATTTTAACTGCCACTAAACTTATCCAGATGTTTATCAATTTCGATAAAAATTTAAAGCTCTCCAGGTTGTCACTTTTTCAAACATTTCCCTATTGTCATTGTACTGTAAAAGTTCTGCAAACTGTCACTGAACTTATTAAAATATTATATCATCTGACACTCACCATTGAAAATGTTAACAGACTAAATGACATATTGAGTGACGGATATGATAATATTTTAGTAAGTTTAATGACAACTCGAAGTACTTTTAAAGTTCAATAAAAATTGAAACACATTATGAAGTTCAATGATGATTAGGATGTTTAACCATAGTTTGACACTTGATCTACATCAATAAAATGAAAAGAATATCACTAATAATTAAAAGAAGATATGTAACATGAAAAATGTATAAATTCCTCAAATCTAAAAACTTGAATAATGTATAAATGCATATTCAGTACGTGACATTAGACAAGACACAATAATCTTTTTCTTTTAGTACTATCTTATATTATTCAATATAGTTCCCATCAAGTATGTTGTAAGATTATAAAAATGTTGACAAAAGTCTCTGTCAGGTTTAAGTAAGAGATTATCATTGATCTTATCACAAACTAAAATGGAAGCAATATAGAATGGTGCCTAACAAATTAGTGAAAATTATTTTTCATTCACGATGACCTCAGTGTCGAACTTTGTTCAATATCTCGTCTTATACCATATTTTTCAAATGCTAACCTAACAAATGGTATCAATTCATATATAGGACCTTTAAATCACTTGAACTTCTAAACATTTTAACTCGACATGATAAAGTAAATAATTGTGCTGTCCCTCTAACAAGCTTAAGCTTCCAGATGAGATGGATCGACATTATCTCAAATAAAAAAAAAAATAAAAAAATTTTACATTAGTTCAAATCTGTCACTACTCACTTTATGAAAAACCATGTACTGTCCATTTATAAGTTACAAAATCGGGAAAGGCCATTGTACAAACGTCCCCATGTAATTTCCCCTAATATTTACCACCCTTTTCTACAAAATTATGGGACTGCATCAATTATCACAAGTAATACCAACATATTATCAGGAGAACCAGAGCACATAAGCATATCATAAAGCTGAATGGTATTATAAACAACAATTACTACTATAGTGAATGGAAATACCCCTTCCTTTTCCTCCTCACATTTCATATAAATAGGAGTTCTATGTTACAAATCAAAATTGTGGTGAAGCGAAATTCGAGCTACTCCTACACTCAATTAGAAAGGAGAGTACATCAGCTTAACACGACAAACTGGAGAAGCTTGTGTGTCGCCCTACACAATACTCATCAATCTTATCAAAGTACACCTCATAAAAGTTTCTGATATGAAAAACAGTTAGGTTTGAGATGATTACTTCTTCGCATTCCTAGATCTGGACCATGGATTCCGAGGGATCTAGACTATTTCCAAAGCATGGGAAAATGCCACCCTGCTAACACAGCACCAAAAGAGTATGATAAGCCGAGAACCCAAGCCAGTACACCAGGTTCAACTGAAGAGCCAGGTACTGCAACACAATCAACAAAGCCTTGATTTTCGGAAAGGCTTCATGCATCAGATAGCACTGAATAAAGACAATCAGTAGGGAACAACATATGGCAGGGCACAAATATCAGCTGATTCTATATGCACAGCTTGAGACCATACATGCAGCTCTTCATTGACTGCAGCTGAGCTCACCTTGCTATTTGATGAAGGCTCTTTCTGGGTAAACAACCATTCCTGGTCATCAACATTGGGCCACTCCATCTTGGGCACCGATAGTATCTCGCTCAGATACTTGGTATCTGGATGAGGAGGTCTATTTGATGCTTCAGCAATTTGATCCTCCATCATGGATCCGTTCGGTACTCCATTTACATGCTTGGAATCAGGAAGGGGAGATTTCTTTGATGCTACGACAATTTGATCACCAAACATACTTACAGCAGAAGGCTTAGGTTTAGTTGACAGTTTCTGGGCATCAATTATACCATTCACCTTTGAGTCCTTGTTATCCAATGAAAAATTGATTGGAACCCCCCGCTTATCCAAGGCAGATATACAGTGAACTCGGGCTGATTCAAGTTTCCTTCCATTCTCTGTCAATTGATGAGAAGTGAGCCTCTGCAATTTATTATGCCTGACTTCACTATCTGTGTAATAAGCAACAATAATCAGCCTAAAGAAAGGTTAATTCAGAGTTGAACAACCTTGTATAATATTATTCAGCATCAAAGTACTAGTTCACTGAGGTCACAAGAGGAAAGCGTATGGTATGTTAGGCAGTGGCCTGACAAAGTTTCCTGCAAGTCTCTATTCTGTAATAACTTGAATTCAAATATTTTGGAGAAATAGTGTGAATTTAATCCTAGCATTCGACTGAACAAGAGGACTTACCATGGAGAAAACCGTTGGAATCCAAGTCTTTCCTTTTCCTCGAATTTCCCTCACTAACAGCAGAACTGTTGATGCCCTCCAACATATGTGTCCTTTTATAACTGGTATCACCGCCAACCTCATTCCTGCCAACATCTTTGGATCTGACCTGCGCGGTTTCCTCAGTTTGACTTTTGCCCTTAGTTTTCTCCTTTTTCTTCTCCCTCTCCTTTTCTTTGTCAATTTTATGTCTCTTTTTATCTCTACCTCTATCCTTCTGTTTGTCATCCCCATTATTGTCACCTTTTTCCTTGGATTTCTCTTTACTTGGCAATATCTTATTAGTTTGTTCCTCAGCTGGTCTGAGCATCTCTTCAACTTTTCTCTTGGCAATGCAAGCATGGTTCTGGGCCATTTCATCTCCACTAAACTCATTGCTAAATCCTTGTACACCCATTTGTCTATTATCAACTCTCTTATCTTTGAACTTTCCATTGTCTTCTGCCAATACACCTGAAGAATCTCTGAAAGCAACACTGACGGCTGTATCTTGATCCCTTTTGTCAGCACCAGAAAATCTATCAAGCAACTGGCTTCCAGAAGCCTTCTCGTCATTTCTAATTCTCCTGTCCAACTCCTGCAAAAACTTTGATTCCTCAATTCCCCGGGAGTGCAAATTGTTTTGAATATATTTCCCCCCATTTTGACCCTGAAACTGGGTAGTTCGTTTTGTTTCATCCACAAAAATGTTCGTGTCTTTGTTATGCCCTCCTTTTGTAGGAAATTCCTCTCCATTGTTTACCTCAAGTTTCCCAGAAACTGTTGCCTCCTCTGATATGCTGCTTTTCTCTTTCTCTTTGCCCCTGCCCTTCTCCTTGTCCTTCCTGTCTTTGTGTTTTTCTTTTCGATCTTTCTTTACTCTGTGTTTACCATCACTTCTGTCTTTCTCCTTTTTCGCTTTACCTTCTTTTCTTTCTCTGTCCTTTTCCTTTTTGTGTTTTTTCTCTATGCGCTTCTCCTGAGAACACGAGTGTGGTTAACATATTCTTCTCAAAATTGCAAATTACAATTTACTAATAAAATACCACTGGCGAAATATCATTTGACAATAGAAGACAAAAGCACAAAAATCACAGTTGAGGATAAATCCCTTTGTACTAAAATAATCACAGATTCAAACTTGGACTATACTGCTTAAGTTTCACAGTGAATGTAATCGCAGATCATAAAAACTCCATATATATTACTCATATTAGACAATCTACAGATTAAATATCCAACTAAAAATCTCTGTAATCAGGAAACTTGCCGTCTGAACTATAAATTTCACAAAACAAAGTCCTAATTAAAAAGGAATATGGAAAAGAAAGTTTCGATGAAGCACGCAGCCATTAAGAAAAAGAAAAAGAAAAAAAAGTTCATATATAACAATAGAAAAGGCAACAATTGCTGCAACAACACTTTTTCCATTCTTCATTGATTGATGTATAACAAGATAAAGAATAAGTAATTTGAAGATACATCCTCAACGAGAACCTCTCTAGAGAAGCGTGCTAAAAAAATAAAACACTTTCAAATCAAACAAGCTTATGAATTGAAAAGGCATGCTAAAACCTTCAACCTTCTTCAACAATCATTGATTCTTATGCCAACATTTGCTTTACTATTCACAAGTTTCAACCAATTTTACGAACTATGCTACATACAAGACAAAAGGTACATGATCATATTAATAAGCCAATAGTACAAAGACGGGGTGTCGTCAGACCAGTAGGTAGACTCCTAGTCAGACTATTTCCAAGTCAGTGTACTCCCTAGAAAGGGAGCCAATTATAATCAATGAAAACTTTGGAATACTTTCCATCCCTTACGAATCATATATGCAAGGAAAGACCCATCATAACATCTAGAAATAAAAGGAGAAAAGGTAAACTGGAACGTCAAATGAAAAGACAATAATACAAAAAAGTCAAAATAGTAATTTATCTTAAATTTTGACATTAAAGAATTGGCGAGATACATGACGTGGCCAAGCAGAATTACTAGAAGGGACCAATTAATATGTAGTTATGATCAGATAGGAAAGTGATCCTATTTACTTGAGAAATCCATTGGTTTAACTTGGGAAGGGAATAGAGAAAAATTTAAGCATTCCATTACAATGCTTGTTAATCAATATCCAAATCCACAAGGCTATCACATTTTTTCCGTTGTTGATTGAAGTGATAAAAAACTTGTCTTGGAATACATCAGTAAAAGTTTTATCATGATACTAAAATAAGATGTACTAGTAATTCCTAAGCAATTACAACTGTGAAGAGCTTAGAATACTGTAGACACAATGTGGACAAGATGCATGTTAAGTCTCCATTCAGTTTCATTTTCTTCTCCTAGAATTCTACTTTTCAAAGTTAAAACATTAATTTTAACCACACATGTCGTAAGACCCACAAGTACTAGCCACTTATCAACCACTCATTTCTTGAAAAGTAGAAATTTAGCAAAATAAATGAAACCCAAAAACAGAGGCTAAGCATAAAATTACATCAGTCAAGAGAATTTTGTCGCCTATGTTTTTAAGCAGGTCAAACTTTCCCTCCCAGCATAAATATGACATCCACATAGTCGAGAATTTTGTCTCCTATGTTTTTAAGCAGGTCAAACTTTCCCTCCCTGGATAAATATGATATCCACATAGAAAATTGACCACACAAGTGGAGGCACGTCAAGGTAAATAAACAAATGTGCTTTTATATTTAAATTTACTTTAACTAGAACCCACAATTAGCTAATTATCAAAATTGAAAACTGGCCATAAAAGTCCATTCTAGAACAAGAAAAAGAGAAATGCAGCAAAATATGCAGAAGTTTGAAGCTATGCAAGAATATGCAATAAATGCACATACACAAACTTCAGAAATTTAGATTATCCCTGCTAGATGTTTTTACATCGAATTGTTTCATTTTTTTCTACATAATTTTAAATAGGAAACAGACAAGTGATATATCACAATGTTATAAGCTTTACCCCTCCCTGATATTTCTCACATTATAATTCATAGCATTCAGCAGAGAATTTCCAACCTACCCACAGTATCTGCAATTTCCAATGCATAAAAGTCCAACTTCCCGAATGGATTATTCAAATGTTAGATATATTGTATAGAACTCGTGTAAAAGATATTGAAGGAATTGTTTACAGCAATATGAAAAAAAGAAGGAAAAATGGATGCTAGGGACCAAACTTGATTTTCTCCAAGTTTGATTATGTGTAAAGCAATTTACCATAGTTAATAACGTAGTAAAATCATCAGCTAGGTTCTAAAAGAATCAAAAAGAATAGCATTAAAAATACTTTCAACATAATGAAATGGAAATTTCAAAAGTGTTCTCAATATTGCAGACCATCCTACTGATCGAATCACATTTACCAGTGCATCTATGTCAACCAGAAATCTGGGTGCTACTGCTAGAAAGTGACTTCTCCCTCCAAATATACGCAGCAGAGTGCTGCCGCAAGAAGCTTCAGTATATTGCTTTAATGCAATAATAGATATAGCTGGTAATTTGCAAGACCATCTTTTGAGTCCCTGTGTTTTCTAAGAATTATATGCTTTCCTAGTTTCAGCTTGTCTCTCAGTTCATTGGGCTCAAGAGTTTGAGACCATTTACAATATTTTGCTTGAAAGTGTCATAATTAGCTAAAGGTCATACTTTGGGACTTCTTATTTGAAGTTATTTTAAATGTTCTAGAATTGGAACCTAGCCAATTTTGTTGAGAAGCTTTGTAGAAATGTTGAATCTAGCTGGGAATCACATTATTGTTTTGAGTTTCAATGTCATCTAAAAGTTTTCTTCTTGTTCTAAGTTCAATTCTGTTTTAAGTCTTTTAAGCTTGAGGATATATGGGATTGTCGATGTCTGCTTAAAAGCATCATACTATTGACCCAAAGGTCCTTAGATCTATTTCTTTGGTTATTTCTTAGTGTTTTAGAATTGTCACTCAGTCAATTTAGTTGGATTTCAAACTGGAAATTCTTATCCTGCTAGGTTTAGAATTCATTGTAGTCCATAAAATTTGATGCAATGGAAATTTCATCAACAAATAACAAGTGTATAATCATTTCCCGGAAGTGTGGTTCCAATTGGATTCAGGAGTGACCCTGCGTCTATTTCATTTTCCTTCAATATAATTACACTTATTTCCTCAAACTTCTTGTTCCACAACACTTCTTAGTACTCTAATTTAAAGCCTTTTGCATACAGTTAAGTTTCCTGATCATTACTCAATTCACCTAGTCCAACCATGACTCCGTATGGTCATTATGCCACAATATCCCCAAATGTTTAGGAAACATAGCAAAAGTTTCCAGAAGTATCACTTAAATCCTCAATTTTTTAGCTGTATCTTCAGTCCTTACAAAACCCTACCTTCTATCCCCAGCATTGTTTCCTTTCCGAACACACACACTCAAGCCAAACAAGATGTAAATAGAGGAATACCTCTAACAATTCTTTATCTCAACAAAACCTCGGGCAAACTGTTTAGAATGGGTTTACATCTGCTCAACTGCTCAACATTCAGGCAAGTATTGATGTAGGACTTGAAAATAAACATTAGCATGTTACAGCAACCTGAGAACGTACTAAAACTTAACATACAGGCTGACGCATTCATTCAATTGTAATTTACTGCCTTTCCAACCAGGTGTTATTGAGGGGAAAAAAGGAAAAAATAAAGATAATTATAAAGATCCTGATAGTGATGGATAAACATACAAATAGCAAACCAAACTTCTGTTAAGTTCTTAAGTCCATTGACGGCATCATTTCAGATTTACTAGTAAATGAAGTGTTACGTGTCATCATCAAAAGTTTCTTAGGAAATTCGTGGACATGAAGAGTTACGTGTCATCATCAAAAGTTTATTAGGAAATTCGTTACATCTGTTTAACTAGGCAAGAAGATCAAACCAGGAGAACTGATAGTTTCCATATAAACAAATAATAAATGTAGTTATTAAGCATGAATGATGATTTCCTAAAAGAGGTAAGTATCAGGTACTTCATATGCAATAAAACATTAAATGTAGTAATTAATAAACTTGAACAGCTATCCTGTGGGGATGGAAAAATATAATTCGGCACAACTTACACTAGAAAGAGGAGAATAACAGATTAAACTTTAGGAATCCATCTACACATCAAAACCAAACATACTAGGAATTGTGAGAACTACATGGAATTCATAGAGTGAGAACAACATATCAGCAAAAAAGGGATAAAATTAACAAACTTCTTTCAGTATCTCTAAGTCTTCTGGTCTTTGCTCTGTCATATCCTGGTGGTGGAAACGGGAAGCAGCGAGACATTGCAGTGTCCAAGTAGATGCAAAATGATTAGAGCCAATAAGAAAATATGCTTGTCTTATTTTCACATAACAGTTTTCCAATATAAGAACAGAGCATTGATTAGATTCCTGTCCACACACCATGACCCCACATTGATCACGAATTCACTATTGGCTTGTCTAACTCGTTTCTCCACTTGTACAAACACCCAAACCCACTTCTGCTCACTTACACTTTGCTATAAATCCAACAGTTCCCTTCCAACTTAAACTTCTCTTAGCTCCAAAATGCAAGTGTAGGTTCAAAAAACTCATGTAAACTCAATACCAAATGAAAGTGTGATAATGGAAACAACATAAACATTGTTTTAAGCAAACTCCAAATATAAATGCTGAATTTAAAGCTTTTGCAGCTAAACTTCCACTTAAAGACGAGGTCAATCCGATTGGTTTATTGAGAAAAGAAAATGGTTCGCTAATAGATGATCTTCTGTCTTGCCTAGTAAGCCTGTGGCGTCTAATTTTAATTACCTTTTACCTCCTCGCCCTTGTCAACAAGATTTACCCCAAAATCAATCCCCAACTCAAACAAATTTACTGAAATGAACATTCCTATTCCACGCCCTTCAAAAATGAACAACTTCCCAGGCAATCAGAATGCTGGAATTTATAGCTGGTTTGAGAACTCACTCCCTCGTATGATCAGACCAACTCATGGGTCGTTTGATTGCAAACATGTAATTTGAATGCAAAGAAAGTGAATTACAGATAGGGCATGTTTGATAGCACAAAATTTTCCAGGGAAGTTGAAATTCTTTTTCCATTTCAACATTTTGGATTGTTTGATAGCATTTTTTTCCAGGGAATTTGATTTCTTGGTTGTGGCCCCATGTGCCAATTTCCTTGATTTTGTGGAAAATCAATTCCCACATTTTTTGTTTTTGTCAATTAGAAAAAATTCTATTAACAATGGTAAAAAAATTTTTCCATTTCATAGATAATTTTCATGTAAAACAAAGTCAAACGAATGATATTCTGTATGGTAAATTTATTTTATTTTAATTTATTTTAATTTTTTTTTTAGCAATTG